>DF358208.1:18624-69787 GCA_000787875.1 Solanum virginianum
GATCGCAAGAGGGAGATAATATAACACCCCCAAATTTCTTTCTTCTTGATATAAAGTGAACGGGAAGAGGTTGCTGAGAAAAGATTGAAAAAAATTATAGAGAAAGGTTCACGAGAACCATTTACGACTCATAGATAGGTTTACGACTCGTAGAATAGGTCTCATGAAACCCCAGATGACTTGATAAAATTTTCTAAGTCTGAGGCTTATATAAGAAATGGTATACGACCTATAGAGTGTTTCACTACTCGCAGAGGAGGTTTCCTGACAAATTTCAATAACTCAAGTTTTAGGACCCCCTTATCTATGAGAGGAGTTTATGACCCGTAGAATGTTTTATGGATCCTAGAGAGGGGTTTGGTGCCAATTTCCAGTAACTCAAATTTTCAGGCACTTAGTTTACGAAGAGTGATCTACGGCTCGTAGAATGGTCTGCCACTCGTAGAAAGGTCTCGTGGACTCCAATGACAATTTTAATGAGGGATATTTTTGTCCATTCCAATGTCTATTTAAATAAATCCTTGGTCGTTTCAGGCTTGAATAAAGCCTTAAAGAAAACCATAGGTATATCATTCATCATTCTTCACACATAAAATTTCTTGAAAGCACTAGAGAAGGGAGAAGAAGCTAGGCTTTCAAATTCAAGTGCGAGGAGCTACTGAGGTCTGATTGTCTTTTCTAGTCCAGGTATGTAAGGCTTACTAGAGTGTGGAATTATATCCTTTCACACTCCCATTCCTTTACATGAGTAGATTTTGAGAAACAACGAGTTAGGTTTTGTATTTTTTAAAAATATTCTATAATTCTTATAAAATCCTTGTTATGATACATGCGATAATTGTTGTATTGCCTGATTATTGATAGGAGATTTACATATGTATTTCAGACTTGATAGTATGAATGCTAAATTGCATAATTCTATAAAATTCTATGCATGTCACTGAGTTGAGGTTGAATTTGAGTATTTGAGTTGAGTAAATTGAGTATGATTGAGCATGAGAAGCATGTTGCACTGGATCACATACATCACTATATATGATTATCTTTCTTGCATTACATGATGAGTCAAATTGAGTGAGTCTAAATGATCGTATGAGTCTGAGTTGAGTTTGATGGTCTTTGTAGATTAAATGAGTTGATGAGTAATATGAGGTGAGATGACCCAATGAGGATGAGATTTGAATTGATTTACGGAGCATTGAGGATTGAGTTGTTTGATGAGTTGAGCATGTTTTAGTCTTGGGAGAAGTATCAAGTACTGACGAGTTGAGCAAGTAAACATCTACTTTAATCCATAGAACTACGTTGCCAGGGTAGGATAGTCCTACAACCCGTTCTAGTGACTCTTGTCCCTCAATTGGACAGTTATTATGGATCTAAGAGAGAGTTGATCATCCTTTACCGTGACACATTTAAGATGGATATCGCAATAATGTCGCATTCATTATGCATTACCCAGTATAAGGGTAATGGTATGTGGATGTCAGTTAAGCAAAACTCTTGAGCAATATTATTTGAGCATGATATTTTAAACTAAGTTTATTTGTACTGAATATATTTTAGAAGCATGATTTATTTTTAAACTTGCATGAACAGAGTCGATCATGAGTTATTGAGTCAAGATGAGTGAGTTGAGCTTTATTTTCTTGAGCTAATTTACATACCAGTGTATTCCATGTATTAACGTCCATTTGGGCTTGTATCATTTTATGATGCATATACAGGTGATAGAGGACTTCAACTCGCGCATTATTGAGGTCTAGATTAGTACACTTTTAGAGTTAGTAAGTCCTCTTTGCTTTCCAACGGAACTCTTTTATTTTATAAGTTGATTTAGTATATTTTCCTTTCCTTGAATTGGGTGTCCATGGCCTATCATGGCACTATCTAGAATGTTGAGTAGAGGCTTCATACTATTTCATTGAAACTTATAATACAGTAGAGTTTTATTTTACTTATATGATGTCTTGTATATAAGTTATTCTTCTGCTGTTGAGTTGATATGATGATGAGACCAAGTGGTTTGCTCATTGACTAGCAATAGTCTTTGAGTGCTGGCCACACCAAGGGTACCCTCTCGGGGCATGACAATATTGTTGTTTATTTTGTGTCTTTTTTCTTCCGTAGACTTTAAACACTTGTTATGGATCATAATATGGAAGGATATAATTGAGAGGTTCAAGAGAACTTTACAAGTTCATCAAAATAAAAAAAAGATGTGAAGCATGGGATTTTTATAAGAAGTTGCCATGGGATATGAATGAAGATAAAGATTACGAGCAAAATGTAAAACATAGGGACTTATGTTGTTGGCTGACTCGACTTCGAGAACTTCACATTTAAGTCATCAGTCAAGGTACTCTAGTAGATTATGAACAATATTATGAAATAATAGCCAATGATATAGTTAGAGATAACTATCCATTAACTTTATGGAGCATCAAGGGATTAGAGATATTCATGTCTTTTTAATCCTAATGTAAACACTCTTTCAAGAAATACCACAAGAGCTAACGTTTGTAAGTTGTATAAGCATCATATGGAAATAGTAAAGGATAAACAAGCAAGGATTACTAGTAGAATATATTTGACAACTAATTTATGGACTTCAATCACCTTTGATGGCTATATGTGTGTAACTGCTCATTATATTGATACAAATTGGATTTTGCAAAAGAGAATTTTGATATTTCTTCATGTGCCACCTCCTTATAATAGTCCTATCCAAGGTCCAAAATTGATCAGTATTCTTACAGAATAGGGAATTGAAAAGAAGATATTTTTGATAACCTTAGATAATGCACACCATAATGAAGGTATTTTAGATAGGTTGATTAAACATTTTAAATTGATGGATTCTCTACTTTCTGATGGAAAGTTTGTGCATGTTCAATGTGTAAATCACATATTAAATTTGGTTGTTAAGGCTAGTTTGAAGAAAATTTAGGCTTCAATATGTAATATTAGGTAAAGTATAAAATGTGTTAAAGGTTCTGAGGCAAGAAAAATTAAGTTTGTAAAGTGTATTAAGAATCTTGGCTTGAAGTTGAATGGGAAAGTACATCAAGATATAGTGATGAGATAGAATTCCACATTTGAGAGCTATTCCATATTATCGAGCATTTTCTGATTTTTAAGGTACTTGATGTTGGATTTAGATTTTATCCTTCAGAAAAGGATCGGATTAAAGCTAAAATGATTGCCATATTTTTTAAGCCTTTCTATGAAGTCACTACTTTGTTTTTCAGCTATCCTACTACTAATGTTTTGATGTCGCCTAAGCTACACCTCCTTTTTGAATGTTTAAGCAGTCGTTGTGAAGATATATAACCTAACCAAAGTTAGGATCGAACCCGCAGGGAATATGGTCAGACTCAGTGTAATCTCAAGCAAGTCAAGTAAATTAACCTCTTTATCTCTTGAAGGGGGGGGGTTTGTAATTACAAGAAAATAATTCTAAACTAGAACAAGTTTGTGAAACTAGTAGGAGAAGTAAGTAGGGTATTATGTTCCTCATGATTCCCTAACTTGATATTACCAGATAATCATAATCTTTTTTAGTATGTAGCATGAAGAATGGTAAGTTAAGTTTACCAAGCCCTTTGATCCAGGCAAGAGGCAAATTTTAGTACATGATTTGATCCACCCCCATAGTATGACGTTACTAATTCTTACCTATTGTTCCAGTACAACCTTATCTTGATCTAGTTCGGTTGATTAGACTTGAGGGATTACATCGAATCCTATTAATTAATCTATTTTCCCATTCATTACTACCTTGGTCTAGTCAGTAATAACTAGGCGAGTTCTAAAGTTGGCCACCATTAAAAAGCAATCAAAACAAAGAGAATTAATTAATACATGCATGCACACTTTCCAAGAATTATGGATTATTTTATTTTATCTTGTTAGTTCTTCATGGTTCCCACAAACTTTGTTGTGGATTTAGCTACGCATAATCATTGTAGATGAAAAAACATGGCATAGAATAACATAATTAAGCACTTACAATGATAAAGTTAAGAACAAGAAATCCCAAATTCTTCACTAGAAATCACAAAGTAATATTTTTTATTTAAAAATCATAATATATGATGTCACAAAGTTGTTTCTTAGTTATCTCGTGCATCTCTCTATCCTTCTAAAGGAACCTATTTATAATAAGTAAAATACAAGTCCAAAATAAAATAGAAAAACTAGATTCGACAGGTTTTATGATTGGGTTACGGGTCACACAAAGTTCTATGGCCCCTACTTGGGCTTTGCATTTTTCATTCTTGAAAAACTAGCTTTTCTTCTACAAGATCTTTCTACAGGACATATTCCGACTTATGACCCATATTAAGTTTCGTTTGACAGCTTTACAACTCCGTTAATTTTGATCCTCAAGGCTTGAAACCTAATCCACGACTCTAACAACATTCGATGGCTCGTTTGATAGTTTGTTGATGGATACTTCAAAAAATATGCCCTTTACTTGATACCCCTCTATGGCTCATGGAAGTATCCACGGCCTGTAGAGTGCTTCGTACATTGTCAAAACTCAGCATTTGTAACACTTTGCCCAAAATCATGTCAAATCATGTAATTCTGAAAAATAAAAATAAAAACACATCAAACCCACCAACATAACTTTGAAAACACACAAAATTTCAAGTTTTAAGCATTAAAAGTTTTGTATTTTGGTAGCACATCAACACCCTCAACTTAAAATTGTTGCTTGTCCTCAAGCGACGGAATCAGTCTATATAAGCAGTATAGTAACACACAAACCTCAATCTAATGGCACACCTCATCTTTAAATCAAGCAAGATACCCATACTGACTCATCAATATATATCAGATAGTCATCAAACAAACCAATGCAAATAGTACATGTGAAAGTGCAACTATGACAAGCAAGGTAGCCATAGATAAGCAATAATCACTGAAATAGCCTAGAATGAACAGTGTAATGCAAGTGCACTCACAAAAAAAAGTCTTATATCCCATTCATAATAGTATTTTCAGATTCGATGCTTGGGACTAAAGAAAATTGCTCACACTCATAATAGATATTCAAACAGTGTGTTCAATACCATATGCTTTCCCCTATACTCATAACTATGACCTTTGACTACTTGGACTAGGATCACTATAGGACATTCTTGGCTTGTAAGTAGGCTTAGGGCCTTTGGTATGATATTTTGGGAACATAGTGACTAATGACCCTCCTTGACACCGCATTATTCTACACTTTTGCTCTACCAACACTATAATTTTCAACTCAGTTTCCCCTTCTCCCATTTCAAGCTTTTCTATGCCTTACTCACATTTTTAGCTCAATGCCTTTTATTTTCACATTCTTTTTCTTTTTAGCTTATTGTTTAGGCATCTATCATTTCTTGCACCCATGGCACATTTTCCCCCTTTTTATATCTATCACTAGCTTCCAACCCATTTAGTATGATTACCCTTACACCAGCCACCCATAACTTAGGCTTTTGCCTGAGTTTAGGTGCATAATATCCAACCTATGAACTATGGCCACTTTTGATAGCCACCCTCAACTTAAGCTTTTTGCCTTAGCCAAAGTGTATAATATTTAACGAAGGACCAGGGCCAATTTTAAGATTTCACATTTAACAAGGCTGGGTGGTTTAAAAAACACAAAGATACATGTAAAGCTCAAATACTGGGATCAAGGGATACATCAAGAATTTGGTTGGTCATTTAGGCTAAGTGGACTAATATGAACAATAGCCTAAGATCTTTTTCTAACCAACTAACCTACAGCCTAAGTCAGAATAACAGGGCAAGTTCGGAATTAACACAAAGTATAAGAATTAAGTAAAGAAAGCTTACATACACATAACATTGATTATACTATTAACAAAGACTGTCAGATGATGCTTTTCATCAAAATTAACCTTACTTATCAAACAAGAACTGTCAATCATCAATATCACATGGTTGTTATCAAGACTACCTAACAAAAATTTGATGGGTTTCATTTTTTACAAAACACTAACATATGCCATAGACTTTAGTACTATATGCTGCTAATACTACCAAGACATCCTAAATATGTCGGTTCAATAGAAAATAAATGTCCTTAGGGAATGAAACAGGCAAGAAAACCCCTCAGAATCAAAATTTGGGTTAGTTATAGGCCATAGTTACTCAGACTTTACTGAGACCTATAATTACACATACCCCATCAAAAAAAGTTTGCATTGTCCTCAATGCACAAAATATAATAATAACAAAGCATAGGTGTCAAAAGGAAGTATACTAGGCGCCTAAGCACCAGTCTCCGGCTATGACTGACCACCCTCAACCTGTGTATGGTCTCTTCAGTAGCAACTATATGTTTGGAGGGTCCTGCACCCCTCATCCTGTCTAACTCATATGTTTTTTATACCTCCTCATCTTGCATGTAGTTAAGTCTTAAAAGCTCAAGATAATCCTACTCTATTATCTCCATCTCTCGCTTCGCACCATCTAGATTATCAGTGTGAGGCTATTTTCTAAGGGAGCGGAGTGGCGTATCCTAGGGCCAAATAGATCAGCAACTGCATAACTGGGATCAAATAGAGAATGTATTAGCGGAACTGATACTATTGCCCTCATCGCAGAACAAATCTATTGGATCTCTGTTCAAATGGCTGTCAAGTCCACAAGCTGGGATGAACTAAGGCTCTGCCATATTCACTTCTCCTACGCATCAATGAGGCTATATACTAGTGATATTCTCTCCTGAATGGTAGCCGTATAGTATGTTTGCATATGTGCCTCAACCTTTGAGATGGCTTAGCAAACCCAGGGCCAAATCTGCTATAGCAACTGAGTCAACGTGGACTTAATGCGTGCCTGCCTCTGCACCAGGGCCTAAATGGATGTCACTGACATTTATACCATGACGATAGGTGGAGATTGTGTGGGCATAACCTTTGATGCAGTAGTGGTAGTTGTGGCCCCCATCTCTACTAGTCTTGATCCATGGGGGCCCTTTAACCATGGTGGAAGAAGATGCAGGATCAGATGGTGGTGCTGCGGTAAATATCTCTTGCATGTGAACTGGAGTTTGTGGTGCTGATGTGCTGCCAAAATAAACCACTTTTGATTCTTAAAACATAGAATTTTATGTGTTCTAAGTGCGATGTTTGTGGGTTTTTATGTGTTTTTGTGTTTAAAGTTGCAAGATTACAGGTTGGCAATGATTTTGGGAAAAATTGTAGAAGTTACTCATTTTTGTTATTATACAAGACCTTATATGAGTCGTAGAGCATTCAATGAGTCAAAAAGGTGTTCCGTGAGAAATTTCAATGAGGGCAAATTGCTGAAGTTGAAGTCTACGAGACATGCATACGGGTCATGGAGAATGTTATGAGTCGTAGACTCTCTTTCGTGCCCTGTGGATCAGAGAAGTGGACTCGCAGGAAATTCATTAGATGAAAACCCCTTTATGGATCGTAAATCACGTTATGTGTCTTAAAGGGATATTATAGAAGAGAAGTCCAAAATTCCAGTAGTTGATTATGAGACCTCAACTACGAGCCATAGAGGACACTACAAGTCATAGAGTGCTTTTATGGTGTTTGCCGATTAGTTTTCCATATTTGGACTTATTTGTAATTACTATAAATAGGGTTTTTAGTTCATTATTCAAAGGGGGAGGGGGACATCATGTATTAGAGAACTCAATACTTTGATAGAAAATATTGTGAGAGAGTCTTTGAGAACACTTATGCTTCAATTCAATCTTCTAGCTTGTGATTCCCATTGATTTTGGATTTGCTTGATCTTAATTTAATTGTATAAGTGTTTAATTATATCTTCTCAATTCAAAATTTCTTCATCTACACATAGCATGAGTAGCTAAATCCACAACTAGGATTGTGGGAACCATGAAGAACTAACAAAGAAAAATTAGATAATTTACAATTCTTGGAAGGTGTATATGCATGTATTAATTAACTCTCTTTGTTTTGCATGTGGTGGCTAACATTAGAACCTACCTAGTATTACTAATTGAACCAAGATAGTAATGAATAGGAAAAGAGATTAATTAGCAGGATTCGATTGATGTGTTCTCGTCTAATCAATCGAACTTGGCCAAGGGGAGGTTGTACTGGGACTTCTAGGTAATGGTTATTAATGCACACTGTAGAGATGCACTAGTACATTTGAATGTACTACGCATGTGGGATGCAATCAAAGAAGTGATAAGCACCATAACCGGAATGCATAACATAGGCAATGAATAAGCATATAGCAATATGGAATGTATGATTAATGCTTAAGTAAAACATGCTTACATAGAATATAACATATGTGTAAGAAGAGACCATTAACTATTGGTGCATTGTCACACCCTACCACCCTTAGGGATTGAGGTATAAACCCTATCAATAGGTTGGTGGATCATCGCACCCTACCACCCTTTGTGCCGGAGTATAAACCCCTCGATAGGTTGATGAGTACAAACCCAAAACAAGGTTGGTAGATCATCGTACCCTATCACCCTTGGCGCTAAAGTACAAACCCTTCGGTAAGTTGATTGGTAAAACACCTAATAAGGTTACCTGGCACATAACCCCTAGATAGGGCATGGTCACATTCCAACACTACATAGAGAGCATCATATATATGCATTCATTTCATCATTATTTCATCATATCATTATTATACCATCATCATATAGTCATTCAACTCATAAGACATGCATTGGACCTTCAGTTCCTCAAGAAACCATAATCGAACATTTTATCAAACACTTAAAGGTTGTAGTGCTAGTGTAAAATTATTCAATTCAAGAGTGAAATCATGCTATAAAATGCAACGTAAAACCTTCAATAGATATTTGGTAATACCCTCAAGCAATGTATATCAAAATCCTTCACAAAATCTTAAAATAACCCTTTGTTTCATAACTCAAAACATAGCAAAACAGTCACAATTTCATGAGCTTTAACACAGTGTGCAATGATTTTCATAATAAGATAGACCCAATTATAAATCAACTTGAAATCATGCAAATTAAAGTAAAAGGAAACTTGGGTATCATGGGTGAAAGGAACCTATGAAAGAAACCCAAATACCTTAGCTTAGAGATGAACTTGATGAAGATTGGAGATGGAGACTTGAAGCTTGAAGAAAAACCTTGAAGAAAATCCTTAGTTCAGGATGAGGGTTTGATACTTGAATTTAGGAGTGAAAAATTTTGCTAAGTGTTTGAGTGAGTGTTGGGGAATATTTAGGATGATAGGAGGGTGAAAAATGACTAAGTATAGGTATTTTCATGTGTGGGAACACTTAGGCCTAAAACTTAAAAGTCATGGACAGAGTAAAAAAAATAGACACCTTTTTATATAGAGGCGCGTTGTGGAAGTGACACGGATTCCTCTCTAGAATTTGCATTTTGGGAATTTCAAATTTTGATACGGTTGCTCTAAAATCGGGACTAAACCCCTGCCCCCTAATTTTGACCCCCTAAACAAGAATATGAAGTCAGATTTTGGATGTCATGCACAGATTTTGAGATATATAGAAAATATAATTCCGGGCACTTTCTAAGCATATATTCGGGTACTTTTTGGGGTCGTTTCAATATCTCCCCCTTGGGAACATTCATCCCTAAATGTCAAAGAAATGTATATGAGAGACACAAACATGACACTTTCAGCCTACATAGATATGCAACAATGCACTTAAACATCATTTTCAAAAATTTCATCATAATTGAAAAATCAACATGAACTTGTCAATTTAAACATGAACATATGCATTGACATGGGGCTGAACTTAAGACCTGAGATCATATAATGGGCTTAGATCCATCTTTAGGCTTGAGTGGAGTCAAAACGGTAAGGATATCGCTTTTGCATATCCACTTTGGCCTCTGAAGTAGCACTGTCAACTTGTTAATTCCTCTAAGGACCTTAATGGAAGTCATATCTTTGTTTCTCAATCGCTTCACTTGCCTATCCAAGATCTGAACCAGAACCTCATCATATGTCAAATTATCCTCAACAACACCCACAACATCAAGAGGCACAATGGCATTTAGTTCCCCCACACATTTCCTCAACATGGAAACATGGAACACCGGATGCACCAATTCCATCTCACTAGGTAACCTCAACTCATAAGCTACCTTGCCAACCCTCCTCATGACCTCATAAGGACCAACATATCTTGGGCTTAACTCCCCTTTCTTAACAAAATAGACCACACCCTTCATGGGTGAAACCATTAGGTAAACCCAATCACCAACTTTGAATTCAAGGTCTCTTCTTCTCACATTGGCACAGGATTTTTGGCCACTTTGGGCTGCCTTCAACCTCTCTCTAATCATCCTAACCTTCTTAAGAGCCTCCATAACAAGATCTAGTTCTAGCAAAGCTACCTCACCAACTTCAAACCATCTGACCGGTGATCTACAACATCTCCCATAGAGAGCTTAGAAAGGAGCCATACCAATGCTAGAATGATAACTATTATTGTAGGCAAACTCAATCAACGAAAGTTGGTTATCCCAACTGGCTTTAAGCTCCAACACATATGCTCTAAGCATATCCTCAAGTGTTTGGATGGTCCTCTCGGCTTGGCCATCCGTGTGAGGGTAAAAGGCCATAGAAAGCTTAACCCTAGCACCAAGACCCCTTTGGAAAGATCTCTAAAAATATAAAGTAAATTATACCCCACGATCTGATATGATGGATAAGGAACCCTATAAAACCTTACCAAGTCATGAATGTACAACCTTGCATAATCTTCAGCCCCAAATGTGGTCTTAACCGGTAGAAAGTGAGTTAATTTTGTCATCCTATCGACTACAACCCAAATGGAATCAAAACCTTTTCTAGTCTTGGGCAACCCAGCCATAAAATCCATATTTATCTCTTCCCATTTCCAAGTAGGAACCTCAATGTCTTAGGCTAGGCCATCTGGTCTTTGATGTTCTGCTTTGACCTGTTGACAAGTATGACAACCGAAAATGAATTTGGCAACGTCTTTCTTCATGCCTCCCCACCAATACACATCCCTCAAGTCTCTATACATTTTGGTGGAATCAGGGTTGATAGAATAAAAAGAGTTATGGGCCTCATCAAGGAACCTTTCCATCAAACCATCAACACATAGTACACACAACCTACCTTGGTACCTAAGGGTACCATCTCCCTCTTAGGAGAAAACCTCCACCTTGCCCTTTTTCACCAAGGCCTTCAATTTTAACAAGGAGGAATCAAGATCTTGTTTTTCCATTACCTCATCAATCAAAGAAGACTTAGACCAATCAACTACAACCATACCACTATAACCATCCTCTTCCAACCTAACTCCTAACCTAGCCAACCGATGGACCTCCCTAGCCATCTCTTTCTCACTACTGTCAATATGAGTTAAGCTACCTGATGATGTTCACACTCCAATAAGAAAGTGGTCGCTATTAACAATTAACCTAACGAAGGTTAACTGGGCTTGACTACAAAAATTCACTAGCTGATATTCACGCTCCAATAAGAAAGCGATCGCTGTCAGCAATTAACCTAACCAAAGGTTAGGGTCGAATCCACAGGGAATAGGGCTTGCCTACAAGAATTAACTATAAATCATTTCGAGTATCTATAACTAAAGTCTCTAAATGGGGGGGTTGTGATTTAAGAACAAAAGTAAAATAAATACTATATATAACTACAATTGGAAATTTGCATGCAGGATGGTAACTTAAGTTCTTCCAGCTCTCTTGTGAAGGTGAAAGTCAAATTTCACCATGACGCTTGGTCGACAACCATGGTGTGCCAACTAACCGTTACCTATTATTCCAGTCAACCTCCCCTTGGTCAGATTTGGTTAATTTGATGAGAACATATCAATTGAATCCTATCATCTACTCCCCTTTTCCTATTCATGACTACCTTGGTTGGGATTGTGATAGTAGACAGGGTTTGGTGTTGGCCACCACCAAACAACAATCATAATAAAGACAATACATGTAAAACTCCAATAATAGAAATGCAATAAATCTAGGTAATCTCAAATCAACTACCCATGGTTCCTATAACCCCAAGTTATGGGTACTTAGCTACTTATGGCTATGGCAAAACCAACAAAGATGCAAATATAAGACATATTTGAAAATTTTACCCAAAGCAATAAAGAGTGATAACATGTTGCAAACCACAAGCTTGATAGATTAAGAATGAATACAATGTATGATTTGCACTCCCCAAAAGTGGGATTTCAAAAAGAAAATTAAAATCTACACTAAAACTATAAAGTAATCTAGAAATAATATTCAAAGGCTCTTCTCAATATTCAAGTCTGGGATCCTCAAAATAAACCCTAAGTTAAAGTATTTATAGTAGTTACAAAATTAACCCTAAAAATTACATAGAAAAGAAAGTTGGCAGTTAGTTCGCCTAGTAGGAATGACTCATAGGGTGACCTACGAGTCATAATCAGGGTCTCGCATCTTGTACTTGGTATTTTTGGATTCAATTGGTATGACCCACTGGTACGAGTCGTTGCTTGGGCTAAGAATCATATGCTCCTCTCATGGCCTATGGCTTCAGTTTTTGGTCCAAAGTCTTGGCTCTCTATTCCTTACTACGAGTCCACCTATATGAGTCATATTGAGACTTATGACTCATAGAATGGCCTCATAGGGCTGACCTCCTCTTCGCATATTTTTTTATTTTTGCTCTCTGTTTCCTGCTACGAGATCACCCTAGAACTTGTATCTTGGACTACGACTCATAGGTGAACTCGTATGTCCTGTACATTAGCAAAAATTTGCTATTTTGTTCTAAAATCATGCTAACCTACCTTTTCTGTAATAACAACACAAAAATACATAAAAACAATAAAAAGTTGCATTAAGAACTCATAAAATCCCTTGTTTTAGGCATAAAATGTGCTGTATTTTGATAGCACATCAACACCCTCAACTTAGAATTGTTGCTCATCCTCAAGTGATGACTCAATCTAAGTAGACAATGAGAAACACATTACAGTTATACTAATAGCATATACATCATTATTCTAATTCAGGTACCCAACTTTTATTTTCAGAACAAGATTGTAAAGCTACTAAGCAAAGTAAAAACACAAAGATGTATCTAACAACCTAACTATGATAAGCTATGGAGCGTCAACAATCTACAATCACTGGTATAGACATATGCTAATAAAGTAGTGCAAATGCCCTCACAGAAAAGAAGTCCCTCTTACTTACTCAAAAAGCATTCAGAATTCAGAGACTGTGAAAGCATACTCACTCTCACAAATGAAATTCATGCAAAATGACTAACACCATAGGCTTTCCCCTATACTCAATTTTTGGATTGGCGACAAAGAGTATTTTGATCACTTTAGGACTTAATGGCTTGTAACATGGGTTCATGGGGATTTGGTATGGTATTTTAGGCAAGACGTGACTAAAAGCTATCCTTGAACCATGTTTACCAACACTTTTACCTTCATAACCCAACCATTTTCACTAAATCCACCCTTATTCTCCTGTTTCAAGCTTTCCCCGGGTGCCTTCTGTCTCTTTTCAGCTATGCCTTATTTCTAAACTCAATTTTGCTAATTTTTCTCAATTCAAGGCACTTTCCATTAATTTTTCCTCACCTGGCTCATGATTTTTCATTTCATTCTCTCTTTCATAACTAGCCACCTTATTTTCATTACTTTACCACAACAAAGGCCACCCTCATCCCTCAACTTAGGCTTTTAGCTTGAGGTGAAGTACACAATATCTATTCCCTAAACCAGGGCTACTATTTGTAGCCACCCTCAACTTAGGCTTTCATCCTCAATCAAGGTTCACATGCTCAAGGATAGACCAGGGCCAATATCAAGCTATTTCATAAAACAAGGCTGAGCTAGCTAGGTGTCAAGAAAGAATTCGTGCATAAGAGGCTCAAACATTTGGACGAAAGGGTTCACTAACATATTTGCTAGGTCATTTAGGCAAAAGTGAGGTCACTAGAAGAAAAAGGCCTAAGATCCTTTCCAAATCAAACACATCACCAAACCAATCTCAGAGTAATAAGGCAAGTTCTAAGTTCATACATGATTCATGAATGAAGCAAAATAAGCTCACAACACACATGACATTGCATAAACAATCAAGTATAGACTCACAGGTCATGATTCCAGCCTCAATGTACTTTTTTATTATTAGAACAAACATCACTAGATAATTAATATGCATGATTGTATCAATAACAAGTAATCTAAAGAATTTTAGGGTATCGAATTTTCATCAAAATTTTAAAAGTTTTTAAAAATAATATATGTGTGTGTGTGTATGTGTGAAAAGATCATACTACTATGTATTTACAAATTATCTACACTACCTAGACATACCAGTTCAACAAAAAATTAAAACATCCATAAGGAAAAAGAAACATGACAAGAAAATCTTGGGATAAAAAATAGGGGAAGTTATGGACTGGAGGCTACTCAGACTTCACCTTATTCCATAACTTTCCACACCCCCACAAAATAGAATACTTTTTCCTCAAAGTAGAGACAAGAAGAACAGGTACAAGGGGCATACCTTGGGTTGCCTCCCAGGAAGTGCCTGATTTGACCATGCCATCATGGGTATTCAGACATCCCCATGAGTCTCATCGCTGCTCCTTCAACACTTCTTTTGCTTATCCTGCTCCGACTCTAGCTGCTCAGCAAGCTTCTCCATCCTGTTGCCAAGCTTCTGTATTGCTATGGTTTATTGTTCCACTTTGTAGTTACCCTTGATAACATCAAACTTTATCTCCTGAACAACCTCTTCTTGCTCATTGGTCTTTGTCAGCACTTTCTCAAGTATGCACTCAATCCTTGTTAGCTTACCAATGATGCATTGCTGGTGCGTAACCTAAGCTAATTTGGCACACTCTATCTTTTGGGGTCACTTGGGGCTCCCTTTAGTACACAAGTGGAGTGTGTTGCCTGTCCTTGAATGGGTTGCTAGACTTGGCCAATGACAGATAGGTTGTCTATATACTTGGTAATCTTGTTAAGTGGTCACCTCAGGAACGCCCAATAGTCCCCTCCAAACAATGCGTCAACATGCCATTCTCTCTAGAAAAATTCTATTCTCTCTACAATCTGATTCTCTTCTTCTAAAAACCCTAACTTATACTATTTATACTATTTACAAAAAGGTCATTAAAATAAATTAGAAAATTTGTTAGGCAGCAATTATGGCTTGTAGGTATTACTCATAGAGTGACCTACAAGTCATAGTCGGGCTTTCGTTGTCGATACTTGGCATTTTGGACTTGATTGCTATGATGAACACTATGAGTCATTGTCTGGTCTACGACTCGTAGTGCCTTCTCATAGTCCAACCTTGCATTTCTTAGTCAAAATTAAATCAACACTGTTAATCACTATGAGGTCCTCTTCTACGAGTCACAGTGAGGACTACGACTTGTATCCTGGGCTCGTATGACTTAACTTCAATTTCTCAGATTTTGATTTTGAAAGCTGTTAAATACTGTGATCATCTCCTATGACTCATAGCTTGGACTACGACTCGTAGTAGGTCTTACAGTTCCTTAAATTCAACAAAATCTACTACTTTTCCCCGAGATTAAGTCAACATGTATTTTCTACAAAAATAAACATAAAACACATAAAAACCATAAAAAGTCACATTGAGAACACACAAAATACCTTATTTTAGGCACCAAATGTGTTGTATTTTGATACCACATCAACACCCTCAACTTAGAATTTTTGCTTGTCCTTAACCGATGACTC
The DNA here is from genome assembly GCA_000787875.1 of Solanum virginianum. Classification (NCBI taxonomy): domain Eukaryota; kingdom Viridiplantae; phylum Streptophyta; class Magnoliopsida; order Solanales; family Solanaceae; genus Solanum; species Solanum virginianum. Next base: position 34,387 of record DF358208.1, read on the forward strand.
AATCTAGATCGATAATGAGTAATACATAGAAATCATCTTCCCGGCATGTACATTACTCAATTTCAACTCAGGTACGCAAACTAGTATTTCAAAACATTGTCATGTAGCTAACACACAAACCAAGGCACATTGATGCATTTGACAATCCAACTATGACAAGTTAAGGAGTATCAACAATCTCCAATAACTGAACAAGTCATATGCTAACCATGCAATTCAAATGCCCTCACAGAAAAGAAGTCCCCATTTTTTCACTCAATAAGCTTTCAAAGTAGATTAAAGGACTGTGCAAGCATACTTGCTCTCACAAATGAGATCCATGCATGATGACCAATAAAATAGGCTTGCCTATGCACTCACAACCCAAACTGTTGACTGATTGGATTAAGATCACTTTAGGACTTCATAGACTTTTAACATAGGTTCACGGGGCTTTGGTATGACATTTTTGGAAATTACTGACTAAAAGCCAACCTTGAAATACGATTTTCAACACTTTAACCATAACAACTCAACCATTCTTAAATAGTTCTCCCCTACTCTAAATTTTCAAGCTTTCCGAGTATGTTCTCTTCATTTTTCAACTTGTGCATAATTTTCAAACTCAATTTGCTTTTTCAACTCATACTAAGACATCTTTTTCTCTTTTTCTCTTACTCGGTACATGAAATTCCATTCTTTCTTCTATTCCCAACTAACACCTCATTTTTTCTATTATACCACAATATAGGTCACCCTCAACTTAGGCTTTTTGCCTCAATCAAGGTTTAGAATGTTCAAAGACAGACCAGGGCTAATATCAAGGTATTTAACTAAATAAGGTTAGGCTAGCTAGGTATTAGGAAAAAAATGTTTCATGTAAGGCCTAGACATTTGGAACAAGGGGTAAAATCTTTCATTTGTTGGGTCATTGAGGCAAAAATGGACTTAATTAAAGAACAAAGGCCTAAGATCCCTTACTAATCCACACAATCTCTAGTCTAACTCAGAGTAACAAGGCAAGTTCTGAATCAGTAAACAATGCATGAACACAATAACATTCAGCTCACACACACATGGCATTGCATGCATAACTGACATAGATGCACAGATCATGCTTCAAGTATTAACTTGCCTTCACTTAGTCAGAAAAACATTCCCGAATCATTCACACATGCAAAAATTGCAAAAGATAACCACAATTCACAAAACTTTTGTGGGTACCAATTTTCCAAAACATTTCATAAAAACTATCAAAAAACCATGTACATGCCAAAAGTAATAACTATATATCAATACATTATCCAAAACACCTAAAAATATGCCAATTCAACATAAAAATAAAATTATCCACAAGAAAAATAAAACACAATAAGAAAACCTTGGGATATGAAAACGAGGATAGTTATGGACTAAAGACTACTAAGACTTCACCCTAATCTAGAACTAACCATAATTCACCAAAAAAGTTACTTTGTCCTCAATGTATGTACCAAAAATAGTAATAATATCCAAAAACATAGTCATAAGAATAGGGGTCAAAAACCCGTAAACATAAAAAAGGTGCTCAAGCACTAGCATCTGTCTGCTCATGGGTGGCTCTCTCTTCCAGAGTAGTCTGGGCTGTACTGTGCTTGATGAGGCAATTCTATGCAATCTTTGCAGCTTTAGAGCTTACCTCTGCTCATCCTTCTCTCTCGATATCTGCATGACAAACTTCGTAAGTTGCTCCTCCAACTCCTCCTGCTCCTCAGAAGTCCTCTGCCGCTTGTGCCCTCCTCAGCATTAGTGTCCTCTATCAGCCTCTTTCCCAGAGCACACGGTGGATCCTTTGTAAAAAATAAATAAATCAAATCATCACCCCTAGGTGCCTGCTTTAAAGCAGTAAACGGGGATGCTAGTGATGCAAGCAAGTCGGCCTTAAACTTGGCCAACTCCTGCTAGAAAGTAGGCATATCAGCAAACTGGATCCCATCAAGATTCTTCTGGACTCTAGCCTTAAAAGTGTCAATCTTGGCATCTACCATAGAAGTTGTAACGACCCCCATAAAGAGATCAAAAATATGCATCGGAATGCCCAGAATTTTAATTTCCAAATATCTTAAAATCTATTTGTTATTTCAAAAATTAGACTTCATATTTGTGATCAGGGGATCGAAATTAGGTGAAATAGGGTCTAACCTAGATTAAGAGCAAAAATTAGTAATTATAATTTTTTGTAGTGATGAATTCCAAAGAGTAGTGCACGTCCTCTCTGCGATGCACACTGGTGTATTTTCCTACCTGCATTTTTTAGTTCATCCAAATTTTTCTAAGTGTTGGACCCAAGTTTTCCAACATGTTTTTACCTACACTTAGCCAACTTTCACCCCCATATCCCCCAAAATATTTCCCAACACTCACTAAAACACTTAGTCATATTTTCACTCCAAATTCATGACTCAAAACCCTCATCCCAAGCTAAGGATTATCTTCAAGCTTCAAGGCTCCATTTTCAATCTTCACCATGAACTTCTCCAAGGCTAAGGTATGCGGTGTTGAACTATTGGGTCCTTTCACCCTTGGTGCCTACACTTCCTTTTTACTAATATTGCATGATTTAAAGTTGATTTTACATATGGGTCTTGTATATTGAGAAATTTAATGGATTATGAATTTAGTTCATGAAAGTATGGTTGTTTTAGCATGTTTTGAGCTCTTAATCTTAGATCTAATATTACATTTGATGAGTGGTTTTAATGTAAATTTATTGGAGGTGTTGCAAGGTGTTGATTGATGGTATTAATACAGATTTTCTTGCATGACTTCATCTCCAAATTGCATGATCTTTTACCTCTATTGCAGACCCCCAAGTGTTTGATAAAATATCTGGCTAGATTTTCTTGTGGAATGAAAGTCCAAAGCATTAGATATGATATGAATGATATTATGATAAAGAAATAAGCTTATGTACATGATATATATATTCTATATAATGTGTTGCATTAGACCATGCCCCGTCCGGGGGGGTATAGGAGCCCGGATTACCATGTGAGGGCTATGTACCTTGCCACCAGGGTGTCTAAGTGTCAATGGCATTAAATTGTACGTTTTACCGTTCGGTGCTCAAGTTGATCATCCTCCTCCTCCACATGGCTAGATCAATTCTACTCAAAGCTAGTTGGTGAGTCCTCCACTTCGAGGACCTCAGTCTATGTTGCTATTATCTATGTGTTGAGACACTTTCTTATCCTCTATTTTGACTATAAGGGTGAACCCGGTTACCTTGTCTTAGCCCCCGCTCTATCTATTATATTTAGAGGTGTTTGTTGGACAAGTTATGTATCTATGTTATGAGCTTTGACTCTTGTCCCTTGATTATGATGTTATGCAAGCTTTAACCTTAGTCTCATTACCCTCATTCTTTACTCGATATGTCTTGTATATGCTTTCGCAACAAACAATGTGTAATGACAAGTTAAGAGGCTTATTTGGGGTTCCTTCACGTTTCCCATTCACCGTGTCACGTCTAGGCCCTAGACTTGGATCGTGACAAACATGGTATCAGAGCACTAGGTTGATAGATCCTCAAAGTCCAACATACCACATCGATTAGAGTCTTATTCATAGTTATGTTGTGCACCACAACTATGAGTAGGAGGCTATATAGCATTGTAGGAAATGTTTCACATTTTCATGATTTATGTCGTGCGATAGAGTTAGATCCCCTAAGGTTTATTGCTAACCCCTAATCATTATATTTTAAGATATGTCTCAAGCTACTCAAGATGGCAATATATCGAATGTGAAGGTTCAAAATGCTTTATGGGTAATGGCCAAAGCGGTGACAACATTGGCAACTCAACTGAACCATCAAGTGGGTACTCCCAAGAATTCTAGTAGTGAAAGGGGAGGTAGTGAGGTCAAAAGGGCCCGTAATATGGGTAAGTTCCAAATTTTCAAGGGTAGAATTGATGCTATATGTCCAACATATGATAAGGTTCTTAGAGTCCTATGTTTGAAGGATACCAACACTTGTTTTGGTTGTTGGGAAGTGGGGCATAAGAAGAAGGATTACCCCTGTAGTCGCGATAAGAGTAAAGGAGGTGATGGTGGGATGACTAATCCCAAGTATCAAAGGTGTGGGAAGTATCATGGTGGCCCATGATTGAGGAAGACCAATGCTTTTTATGGGTGTAGTAAAGTGGGTCACAAGCTAAAGGACTGTCCGTATATTCGAAGGAAGCGTACGGGTAGCCGACCTTTAGTCTAGGTGGTCTTGTTGATTAAGTGACTCAAGGAGGGGATGAGATGCCCGATGCTACTACTAGTAAGTTAAAGTTTTCTTGGCTTTGTTATGCATGTATTGCTAGGACACTATTTCTTCTCTATTCTTTTTGGTTGCTAGTGGGGTTTCTTGTATGCCCAAGTTGTTGTGTGGGCCTTTGGTGTCCATTCTTTTATCGGTTGTATTGTTGCTAGAAGGTTTGTAGGTGTTGATTTGGGTTTGCATTATATTAGGTCTTGTTTTGTGGTTTGTTGGAGTTGGCATAGTTGATTTAGATGTCATTATAGGGATGGAATGGTTGCATGCATGTTGTGTCTTCATGGATGGTAGAACCCATAGAGGTAGCCCCAATTCCCTAATGAGCCCATCTTTGAGTGGGAGGTTGTTACATGGTAGCAAGGGAATTAGGTCCATTTTATGCTCTAAGGTACAATTGGTCTCTAAGGGGTTGCATTTGTCATCTTGTCAGAAATGGAGGTGTTGAACCTAAGTTGTTTTGTCTATAGAATTGTTGTTGGTGGTGGATGAGGCTTTGAATATCCTTTTTGATATTTTAAATTTTGGGGTAGTGTCCTTTGGTTTGACTAGTACATCGGTTATGCCTATAAGTCTCATGAGTAAGATCTCTAGTCCATACCCTAATAGGTTTATGGTGGTTTTGGTGATGATATTGTGGTTTGTTCCCTAATGAGGTAGTGCATATGAATCATTTGAGGGTAGTATTACAAGTTTAAGGAAGAAGGTTGGGTGCTAGCAAGGGAGATGGGAATTTTGGTGGTAAGAGGTTACCTTCCTAGGTTGCGTGGTGCGCAGTGATGGTACTAAGGTGGACATTAGTAAGATAAAGGTGATTAGGTGTTAACCTAGACCTTGACTTCCTTGGGTATTAGAAGGCTCTTGTGTTTAGTGGGCTATTACCAGAGAACGTGAGTATGTTCTCTTTTATTGTTACTCCAAAGACTTAGTTGACCCTAAGTAAGGCTATGTTGTGACCGACATTTTGAGTAGGCAGATTTGATAGGTCCAGGACTTGTTATTTCTTGTGTTATTCCTTGGTGCTAATAGGATTCATATGTATGAGGGTTGATAATTTATCCCTTCCAATCAAGGAGACCCAAAGTTATTTTCAAGAAAACCTACATGGATTTTACTTATTTTAATTTTGGATTTGAATATTATGATTCCTAAAATTCTATTAATGCATGGGCAGTGTTTATTTGATGATTTTAATGTGATTTAAACAGTTATATGAGGATTTACTTTGGGTTTATGCATTTATGAGTATGCATGTTTCTTTTTGGAAATTATTTACGCATGAGAGATTACACTATGGATTTAAACATAGAATTAATTATATTTTCAATTCAATATGCATGTTCCCCTTTTGAAATCATTTATGCATGAGAGATTACACTATGGATTTAAAAATGGAATTAATTATGTTTTCACTTCAACTTCATACTATCAATGTTGATTTTAAATGGAGTCTTAATTACCCATGTCATTTCCTCATTGTTCATAGCATATGCATTCATGTACAAAGATTATTTTGAAAAATTATGTTATGGCTAAGCTCAGTTTCGTTTTATGGTATGATTTTAATAAATGGTTGGTTATGACAATATTGTGATCACATATATGCGTTCGATTTTTGCTCTTTAAGCATTTTGGGTGCTTGCACCATTTTGTATATGAATGGGCTATTCCTATGCATGAGTATTATGACTATGAAATTATGATTTTGGCATTTGAACCTAAGTATGCATTATTATAAATGATGTTTGGCTTTTAAGCCCAATTGTGCATTGAAATGATTTGAAAAATGACTATTGTCTCTTTTAAAGTATGTACATGCATATTATAAGTATTCTTGTGGGATGAAGACTTAACTTATTGTGTTGAGGGTCTTGGGGTAGTTAGGGCTACATGCATAGAATGTTTCTAAAGAGTGTAGAACCCATAATTGTGTAATATGATGGGTAAGGATAATGGATCTATTTAGTGAACTACGACAGATTAGTCACTTCTCTAAGATTGATCTTTATTTCAAGTTTTGTCCCCAAGTGAAGATGAGGGTAGGTGATATCCTTAAGTGTCCTTTTCGGACTAAGAGTGAGCATTTTGAATATTAGTGGAGTTATTTTGTTGGCTTATGTATCGGTTGTGTCTATGGGTTTCATGAATAGGGTCTTAAAACCCAACCTTGATATGTTTATGGTGGTCTCTAGTGATGAGGTACTGATTTATTTAGAGCTTGTGAATTATTTGGGGATAGTGTTGCAAGTCTTCGATGATGAGGGGATTGGTTGCTTAATATGATAGGTGTGAGTTGAGGATAACAAGAAGGTTGTTAGAATTCCTTAGGGATTATGATATGAGTATGCATTGGTTTTTCCGGTAAGGCTAGTGTTGTGGTTGGTGCTCTAGGTAGCCTAGTATGTGTGGATAATAGTGTTAAAGAGATGCCTAGTAGTGTCCATCAGTCGGCTAGATAGGGAGTTAGCTTAAAGGAAGTTGAGAATGGTAGTATACCGTTCTTGAAGGTTCCAAATCTTCTTGGGTTAAGAGGACTAGATTAGGCAAGGCCTTGATTTCCGCCTTGTTAGAGTTGGATGTTTCAGGTAAGAGAATGATAGAGTAGAGTTTGTCTCCTAAGGGGGAGATGGCGATTATTATACCAAGTGAGTTAGGTGTATTTAAGATTGACAATTGAGTTGAGGATTGTGAGTCCTTATAGAGTGTAGAGGGAGGTTGGTAAGGTTGCATAAGTTTGGGAATTGCTTATAGTAGGGGTATGGTTTATCCAGTTATTCATACTTATAGGTTGAAGGGATGTGTTGGTGGCCCTAGTGCTATAGAACTTTTTGAAGTTGTGGGTGAGGTGGAGGATAATCTGGCTTAGAAGGAGGTTCCGGTGGAGGTGTTGGATAGATGAGTTGAGAAATTGATTGATTGATATTGATGTAGTGTTCTTTAAGGCCCTTGGAAGAGTTGTCTATTCGTATATGTTTCTTAGAGAGCCGATGCGGACATGGAGAAGCGATATCTATATCTATTTCACTCTATCCAAACTTATGATGACATGCCAAGTCCTTTCTATGATCTTTAGTCCTATGTTTCAGCCCCTATGTTATTCATGTGCATTCATATTTAAGTTGGCAAGTTTATGATGATTTTACACTTATGTTGAGATCTTGGAAATGGTGTTTAATGTAATGTTGCATTCTTGTTGGGGCTAATTTTTTGATGATCACTCTTGTCTTGTTCGTCTCTTTTACATTCAGGGATGAATGTTTCCAAGGGGGAGATATTGTAATGACCCCAAAAAGTGACCGAAAATGTGCCTCGAAATGCCCAAAATTTTAATTTCCATATATCTTAAAATTCATTTGTTATTTTGAAAATCTGACTTCATATTTGTGATCAGGGGGTCAAAATTAGATGAAGCAGGATCTAACCTCGGTTTAAGAGCAGTGCGCGTCCTCTCCGCTATGCGCACTGGTATATTTTCCTGCTTGCTTTTTTTCATTCATCCTAATTTTTCTATGTGTTGGCCCAAGTTTTCCCAAATGTGTTTTTACCTATACTTAGCCAAATTTTAGCCCCATAACTCCCAAAACATTTCCCAACACTCACTAAAACACTTAGCCATATTTTCACTCTCAAATTCAGGACTCAAAACCCTCATCCCAAGCTAAGGATTATCTTCAAGCTTGAAGCCTCTATTTTCAATCTTCACCAAGAACTTCTCCAAAGCTAAGGCATGTAGTGTTGAACCATTGGGTTCTTTCACCCATGGTGCCTAAGCTCCCTTTTAATAATATTGCATGATTTAAAGTTGATTTTACATATGGGTCTTGTACATTGACAAAATTTACTGCACAGTGAATTTAGTTCAGGAAAGTATGGTTGTTTTAGCATGTTTTGAGCTCTAAATCTTGGATCTAATGTTGGATTTGATGAGAGTTTTTGATGTTAATGTCTTGGGGGTGTTTCATGGTGTTGATTGATGTTTTTATTACAGATTATCTTGCATGGTTTCATCACCAAATTGCATGGTCTTTTACCCCCATTACACACCCCTCAAGCATTTCATAAAATGTCCTGCTAGGGTTTCTTGTGGAAATGAAAGTCTAAAGCATAAGATATGATATGAATGATGTTATGTTGAGGAAATGAGCTTATGCACATGATATATATGTTCTATATAATGTGTTGCATTAGACTATGCCCGGTCCAAGGGGTATATGAGCCCGGATGACCATGTGAGGGGTATGTACCTTGCCACTAGGGTGTCCAGGTATGAATGGCATTAACCATGTGAGGGGTATGTACCTTGCCACCAGGGTGTCCAGGTGTGAATGGCATCAACCATGTGAGGGTATGTGGCAAGATGTCCTGGTGTGAATAGCATCAACCATGTGAGAGATATGTACCTTGCCACCAGGGTGTCCAGGTGTCCGCAACTTTCTCCTCTCAAACATATAGGAGGGGTATGTACCTTGCCACCAGGGTGTCCAGGTGTGAATGACATCAACCATGTGAGGGGTATATACCTTGCCACCAGGGTGTCTAAGTGTGAATGGCATCAAGCATGTGAGGGATATTACCTTTCTACTAGGGTGTCCAGGTGTGAATGGCACCTCCCAACCAAAGTTGGGATTCTAGCTTTGTCTCTTCTACATATATGATATCCGATATGAGCATAAGCTACTTAAGCATATTTTACTTAGGCATTGATCATACATGCTATATTGTTATACTATGCCTATTGTCTAATGTATGCATTTGAGTATGATGTCTATCTATTGTTTCATTACATCCCACATACTTACTATATTTAAACTTACTAACCCATACTCTTGCCTATATAATATCACCATGTAGGAATTAGTGCTCAAGTTGATCATCCTCCTCCTCCATACGGCTATATCGGTTCTACTCAAAGCTAGTTGGTGAGTCCATCACTTCAAGGACCTTAGTCTAAGTTGCTATTATCTATGTATTGAGAGACTTTCTTATGCTCTATTTTGACTATGAGGGTAAGAGCGGTTACTTTGTCTTGGGCCCTGCTCTATCTATGTAATTAGAGGTGTTTGTTGGACAAGTTATGTATCTATGTTATGAGCTTTGACTATTTTCTCTTGATTATGATATTATGCAAGCTTTTCCTTAACCCCATTTCCCCTATTCTTACTCTATATATGCAAGCTTTTCCTTAACCCCATTTCCCCTATTCTTACTCTATATGTCTTTTATATGCTTCCATGACCAAGGATGTTTAATGATAAGTGAAGAGGCTTATTTAGGGTTCCTCGGGTTCCCCATTTACTGTGTCATATCTAGGCCCTAGACTTGGGTCGTGGCAAAAATCCTCTAATTCATAACCAAAAGGTGAATGCCTTGGAAAAAAATCCATTGGCCTCGATCTTGGACCTCTCTCAACCTAGGGTGATCAATAGCTTTCTTCCCCTTGGGATAATCTTGGAGGATGGTGGCTTCATATGTTGCGTAAAACATTTAGACTAGAAGTGGGGCATACTTTCCCAGCTTTGATGTCAGCCACCGGAGCCCATGCCTGTTTATCTCGGCCTCTGATTTAGGAACACGGCTCAACCCTAAATTAATTAATTATGTCTCCTCATAGAATGGCCTCACGAGCTTTCCTTGGACCTTAGGCTCCCAACCCTACCAATAGATAGCCTCCATACCCATTACTCTCCATCAGTGATGCTGAGAACCATCAACAGAAATGGATGGGTCGATCGAGGACTGAGCTACTCCTTCACGCTGAGGCACCTCATCAGACTTGGACCAATCCACATTTCCCTTCTCATTACACTAGGAGCTACTTTCAACTTCCATTGTGGACCACACGGTCTGAGCTCTAGTTTGAGGCCTCTGAACCTCAGGGTCAATCCAGATAGTGGGCTCTTTATTTGAGCCCTTAGAGTGTTCATTGTCTAAGTCTTGGTCCCTAAGCCTTCTGTTGAAAGCCCGAATTGCCGCATTTCGATTCTGAGGAGCCATTGTACCTTATATATTCATCATAAACTAATAATTAGCCCCAAGGTACCTGAGCAAAGAATAGAAATAAACAAACAACCAAAGGAAAACACCCAATAAAATCAACATTGTACCAGTTGTAGGTTGTAGGTATGAGGCCCAGTTACGACTCGTAGTGAAGCTATGAGTCGTACTATGGCCTCATAGTCCATAGGTGCCTAGCACAAAATCTTATACTAAACTCTGGTAAGAGACTTAGTTATGACTCGTAGTTGTTAATACGGGTCGTAGACGGGGCTCGTATCAATTTTCAGTAACCAAAATAAATCACAAGTAAAGTTCACGAGACCCCACTACATTTCATAAAGGACAATACAACCTATAGGTGAGTCATGTATGTTAAATGTTAAGAAACCTCGAGTCACTGTTATCCCCTACAAGGGGCAACTACAGCCCATGGGTCCTCTTACAGGTCAAAGGAGGTCCTCGTAGCAAAGAACATCAGGTACCTAAGGTGCCTGTAACTTCACCAAGTGAACTAAAAAATTCACTTAAACACAAATGTAAATAGCATCGAAGCAAGATTTCAACAATATATTACACATAAAAATCTATACTTCACCCAAGCATGATATTGCAACTAAGAATCAAACCAAAATTCTTCTTAATAACAAATAATCAGACTTCAACTCCCCAACACATTCAAGAATCCTAAAATGTCAATCCCAGAACATATAACAAAATCACTTGTACCAAACATGAGTTTTCATGGGATTGGATCTACAAGCATATACATAATCACTCAAACCACCATTTTTTTAATATGATAAACATATCCAAGACACAATTTCATACTGCCATGACTTAGTCAATTAATGAACCATCAGATACTCATTTCTAATATGTAATCAACAAAACATGGCAACATATGATCATCACAACCAAGCAATAAGGGCAATTTCATAATTAAGGTCAATCTCAGGGTATTCTAATAGACAAATACCCTAGTTCTCATTCACATATATATATTTTCCCACAAATACACTTGATACTAATTTCAAACATACATTCATTAAAGAAGTTCAAAAGACATCATAGTTGTGGCATGAAATTTAATCAAGAAACATACCTCAAGGGACGAAGGTGAAAGGTCAACGAAAATGAGAGAAAAGGGAGCTGAATTCCTAGCCATAGGAGAGTCTTAGAAAAATTACTGAAAATATGATGTAGGCATTCCGGGAAGTTGATCGAAAAATTAGGGAAAGTGTTTAGGCATAATTTGGGGAAGTATTAGGGTTTGATTTGGACGATTTAAGGGTCAAAAAGAGTTTTAACCTTTTAAATACTGCCACCTGGCCGACTTTTAAAATCATAGAGTCGGGTTTATGAGGTCTCGACTATGGATCATAGGCCTTACTATGACTCATCGGTCTTGGTCTCATAGACCACTCAAAACTTAGAAATTTTTTTGCAACATACCTGGGCACTACAAACCCCATTTATGACTCATAGCTTGGACTAGGGTCATAAAGTTAGCTCTTAGTGGGATTTCCAACTTTAGATCATCATTGTTACCCTCTACAAGGCATAAATATCAGTCCTGGTATGCACTACGACTCATAGGCCTGGTTGTAGAGGCTACTTCTAATGCCATTTTTAGTAATTTTCTGAACCTGTTCAATACTTGCAAACCATAATCTAAACATACAACATTATCTAAATATACAACTAATTCAATGTCTTAAAAGAGAAAAACAAACCACAATCAATCCACTACTGAAACGACCCCAAAAAGTTCCCGAAAATGTGCCTCGGAAGTGCTTGAAATCGTAATTTTCATATATCTAAAAATTTGTTTGTTATTTCAAAAATTCAACTTCATATTCTTATTTATTGGGTCATATTGAGTGGAAAATAGGTCTAACCCAAATTTTAGAGAAACCGTATCAAAATCCAAAAATTGTAAAAATGCGATATAAGAGGGTCCACTTTGAAAGGGTATATCTCTTAGCACACGAAGAACTAGGTGGCCCATGACCTATCAAATTAAATCTATTTGAATTATCTATCCAATCCACTTATTTTTGCCTTATTTCAAGTTTGGATGAAGGAGTTATGCCCATTTTCATTGAACTAGTTTGTGTAGAAAATGCAATTCCAGTGAGTAGTCCATTTTGGTCCTATTTTCTCTTGACTTCGGTCCAAAACTTTAAGCCTTGGGCCTAAGGGTTCCCATACTTGAAAATACATATACTTAGCCTTATTGTACTCTCATATCATCCAAAATATTTCACAATACTCACCAAAACACTTAGCTAAATTTTTACTCCCAAATTCAAGTCCCAAAAATCAAGAACAATCTTAAGGATTTTTTCAAGGGTCTCACTCAAGTTTCAAGTCTCCATTGAAGTCTTTGAACTTCTCAAAAATTAAGGTATGTAGTGTTGAACCACTTGTTCCTTCAACCCATGGTGACTAAATCCTTTTTTACTTAGTAATGGATAATTTAAAGTTGATTTTTACATGTCGGTCTTGTACATTAAGAAATTTACTATACAGTGATTTATATTCATGAAAGTATGGTTGTTTTGACATGTTTTGAGCTTTAGATCTTGGATCTAATGTTAGATTGGATGAGGGGTTTTGATGTGAATGTTTTAGGGGTGTTGTAAGGTGTTGATTGATGGTTTTACCACTAATTTGTTTTTTCATAATTTCATCTTTAAATTGCATGGTCTTTTACCCCCATTGTACACCCGCCAAGTGTTTGATACAATGTCCAATTATTATTTCTTGGGGAATTGATGGTCTTAAGCATGAGATATAATATGAATGATGTTATGATGATGAAATGAGCTAATGTATATGAATATTCCTATATGAAGGATTGCATTAGATCCTATGATAAATTCTATATAAAGTGTTGCATTAGACCATCCCCAATCCAGGGGGTCAAGAACCCGAGTTACTGAGGGAAGGGTTAGTACTTCTCCACCTAGTGATGGGGCGACATCATTACTAACCAAGATGGGGGTTTATACTCATCAACCGAGATGAGAGTTCATACTCATCCACCTAGGTGATGGGGTGGCATTATCACCAACCGAGATGAGGGTTAGTACTCATCCACCTAAGTGATAGGGCGACATCATCACTAACCTACCAAAGAATTGTACATTTGGAAATTTAGCTTGGTCTATTCTTCACATATGATATCTTATATGAACGTAAGTTACATAAGCATATTTTTACTTATGCATTGATCATACATATCATATTACTATATTATGCCTATTACCTATCGTTATGCATTTTGGATTATGATTCTTATCTCTTATTTCATTGCATCCCATATACTTAGTACATTCAAATATACTAACATACACTCTTGCCTATATGATATCAACATGTAAGGACCAGAGCTCTTATTGATTCTTTTTGTAGCTGGATGGATTGTTCAAGTTAGCCTTTGGTAAGTCCTCCATTCCCGGGACAAGGACTATTCTCTCACACTATGTACTAACATTCTCTTTACTTTATCATATACTTATCACTATAAGGGTGAGCCCGGTTGTATGTCTTGGCCCTGCCATTATCTATATAGTAGAGGTGTTGTTGGATAAAGCTATGTATTTATGCTATGAGTTGATATATTTATCTCTTGAATCTATGTTACGACAAGTTCTCCCTTAGTCCCTCTTGCCCTTATTTACATTCGTCAAATGTTATTTAATTATTTCCATGACCAAGGATGTGTAATGTTATGCTATGAGGCTTGTTTGGATTTCTTTCGGCCTCTCCATTCGCCGATCACGTCTAGGCCCTAGGCTTGAGTCATGACAAAGATGGTATCCAAGCACTAGGTTTATAGATCCTCAGAGTCCAACACACCACGTCGATTAGAGTGTTATGCATGGTTATGTTGTGCACCACAACTATGAGTAGGAGGCTTTGAGACATTTTAGGAAATGTTTCCCTTCTTCATGGTCTATGGCATGCTTTAGAAATGAGATATGGCTTTCCTCTCTAAGAAATGTTCTTTGCTCTTCTAGTTGATCATGTTGCTTCAAAGAGAAAGGCAAATGAAGTTAAGATGAAGGTTTTGTTTTTGATGGATCCGCATTTCACTATTTCTTCTCTTTACTTTGGTTACTAGCAGGGCTTCTTATGTTCCCATGTTGTTATGTCAACCTTTGGTGTCTATCTCTTGTTTGAGTAAATTATTGCTAGAAGGATTCAAATGTGTTGATTCGGGTTTGTAATACATTAGATCTTGCTTTGTGGCTAGTTGGAGTTGGTATGGTAGATTTTGATGTAATTATAGGGACGAAATGGTTGCATGTATGTTGTGTCTTCATGGATGGTAGGACCCATAGAGTTAGATCCCAAATCCTTAATGATCCCATCTTTGATGGGGGAAGTTATTAAGTGATAGCAAGGGAGGTAGGTCCATTTCATGTCTTAAGGTACAATTAGTCTCTAAAGAGTTGCATTTATCATCTTGTGAGAGTTGGAAGTGTTGAACCTAAGTTGTTTTGTTTATAGAATTGTTGTTGGTGGTAGATGAGGCCTTGAATACCACTTTTCGATATTTTGAATTTAAGGTACAATTAGTCTCTAAGGGGTTTCATTTATCATCTTGTGAGAATTGGAGGTGTTGAACCTATATTATTCTGTCTTAAGGTACAATTAGTGTCTTTTGGTTTGACTAGTACGTTGGTCATACATATAAGTCTCATGAGTAAGATCTTTAGTTCCTACTCTAATAGGTTTATGGTGGTTTTGGTGATGATAATGTGGTTAGTTCCCTAATGAGGTAGTGCATGTAAATCATTTGAGAGTAGTACTACAAGTTTAAGGAAGAACGTTGGGTGCTAGTAGGTGAGATGGGAATTTTGGTGGTAAGAGGTTGCCTCCTAGGTTGTGTGGTGCCGAGTGACGGTATTAAGGTAGACCTTAGAAAGACAAAGGTGATTAGAGATTAGACTAGACCTTTGACTTCACTGGATATTAGAAGTCTCTTGGGTTTAGTGGGCTATTGTCGGAGGTTGTGAGTAGGGTGATTTGATAGGAAAGGGGATTTGAGAGTAGCCTAGACCTTTGACTTCACTAGATATTAGAAGCCTCTTGGGTTTAGTGGGCTATTGTCGGAGGTTGTGAGTAGGGGGATTTGATAGGTCTGGGGATTGCTATTTCTTATGTTATTCCTTGGTGCTATTATGATTCATGTGTATGTGGATTGATCCTTGATCTCTTTCAATCGAGGAGACCCAAAATTTATTTTCAAGAAAACCTACATGGATTTTACTTATTTTAATTTGGGATTTAAATATTATGATTTCTAAAATTCTATTGATGCATGGGTAGTGTTTATTTATTGATTTTAATGTGATTTAAACCATTATATGAGGATTTACTTTGGGTTATGGAGTTATAAGTATGCATGTTTCCCTTTTGAAATCATTTATTGATGAGAAATTACACTATGGATTTAAATATGGAATTAATTATGTTTTCACTTCAACTTCATATTATAAATGTTGATTTTAAATGGTGACTTAATTACCCATGTCATTTCCTCATTGTTCATAGCATATGCATTCATGTACACGAATTATTTTGAAAAGTTATGCTATGGGTAAGCCCAATTTTGTTTTATGGTATGATTTTGAAAAAAGGTTGGTTATGACAATATTGTGATCACATATATGTCTTTGATTTTGGCTCTTTAAGCATTTTGGGTGCTTGCACCATTTTGTATATGAATGGGCTATTCCTATGCATGCGTATATAAACTATGCAATTATGTTTTGGCCTTTAAGCTTAAGAATGCATTGAAAGTGATTTGGAAAATGGCTATTGCCTCTTTGAAAGTATGTACCTGCATACTATAAGTGTTCTTATGGGATGACGAGCTTGTTGTGTTGGGGGTCTTGAGGTAGTTTGGGCTACTTGCATTGCCAGATTCCAAAAAATGTAGAAATTGTAAGGTTGTAATAGGATGGTTGATCTATATGATCAATTACAAAGGGTTAGTCGCTTCACTAAGATTGATCTTTGGTTGAGCTTTGTCCCTAAGTGAGCATTATTAGTATCAGTGGAGTTGGTTGGTTGATTTATGCATTGGCTATGCTTATAGGTCTTTAGAATAGGGTCTTAAAACCATACCTTGGTATGTATGTGGTGGTCTCTATGATGGGGTATTGATTTGCTTAGAGCTTATAAATTATTCGAGGGTAGTGTTGCAAGTCTTGGAGGATGAGAGATTGTTTTTTAAATATGATAGGTGGGCATTGTGGGTAGCAAGAAGGTGGTTAGAACTCCTTAAGAAATATGGTATGAGTGTGCTTTAGTTTTCCTGATAAGGCTAATGTTGTGGTTGGTACTCTAAGTGAAGTGTCTATCGGTAGCCTAGCATATGTGGATAATGGTGGCAAAGAGGAGACTAATGGGGTCTATCGGTTGGCTAGATAAGGGGTTAGGTTGAAGGAAATTGAGCATGGTAATATAGTGTTCTTTATGGTTCTAAACCTTCTAGGGTTAAGAGGTCTAGATTAGGCAAGGCCTTGATTTCGCTTTATTAGGGTTGGAATTTTTGGGTGAGAAGATGATAGAGTGGACATTGTCTCCCAAGGGGGAGATGGTGGTTATGGTACCAAGTTGTTTAGGTGTATTCAAGGTTGACAATTGAGTTGAGGATTATGAATCTTTATAGAGTGTAGAGGGAGGTTAGTAAGGTTGCATAAGTTTGGGAATTGCCTATGGTAGGGATATGGTTTATCCGGCTTGTCATACTTCCAGGTTGAGGGGATATGTTGGTGACCTTAGTGCTACAGAACTCTTTGAGGTTGTGGGTGTTAAGGAGGGTAAGTTGATTTAAGAGAAGGTTCCGGTGGGGGTGTTGGATGGATGAGTGGAGAAGTTGATCGGTAATGATGTAGTGTTCTTCAAGGCCCTTTGGGAAGAGTCATCTATCCGTATGTGTCTCTCAAGAAGTCGAAGTGGGATTAGAGGAGCAATATCTCTATTTCTTTCATTCTATTCAGGATTGTGATGACATGTTAAGTCCTTTCAATATTTCCAAGTCTTATGTTTCATCCCCTATGTCATTTATATGCATTTAATTTGTAGGGGTATATCTCTTAGCACACAAAGAACTGGGTGGCCCATGACAAATCAAATTAAAGCAATTTGCATTATATTTTCAACGCCCTTGGTTACACCTCATTTCATGTTTGGATGAAGGAGTTATGCCCATTTTCGTGGAACTCGTTTGTGTAGAAAATGCAATTCCAGTGAGCAGTCCGTTTTGGTCCTATTTTCTCTTGACTTCGGTCCAAAACATTTATGTCTTGGGCCTAAGGGTTCCCATACTTGAAAAAACATATACTTAGCCTTATTTCATCCTCATATCATCCTAAAAATTCCCCAATACTCACTAAAACACTTAGCCAAATATTTACTCCCAAATTCAAGCCCCAAAACTCAAGACCAATCTTAAAGATTTCTTCCAGGATCTCACTCAATTTTCAAGTCTCCATTAAAGTCTTCTTCAAGAGTTTCTCAAAATCTAAGGTATATGGTGTTGAACCATTGGTCCTTTTACCCATGGTGCCTAAACCCTCTTTTACTTAGTAATGCATGATTTAAAGTTGATTTTTACATGTGGGTCTTGAACATTGAGAAATTTACTGCACAATGATTTATGTGCATGAAAGTATGGTTGTTTTGATATGTTTTGAGCTCTAGATCTCTAATATAATGTTAGATTTGATGAGGGGTTTTGATGTGAATGTCTTGGGGGTGTTGCAAGGTGTTGATTGATGGTTTTACCACTGCTTTTCTTGCATGATTTCATCTCTAAATTACATGGTGTTTTACCCCCATTGCACACCCGTCAAGTGTTTGATAAAATATCCGGTTATGGTTTCTTGAGGAATTGAAGGTCTTAAGCATGAGATATGATATGAATGATGTTATGATGATGAAATGAGCTTATGTATATGAATATTCCTATATGAAGTATTGCGTTAGAGCCTATGATGATTCTTATATAAAGTGTTGCATTAGACTATGCCCAATCTGGGGGGTCAAGAACTCGGGTAACTGAGGGAAGGGTTAGTACTTCTGCACCTAGTGATGGGGCAGTATCATAACTAACTGAGATGGGGTTTATACTCATCAACCGAGATGAGGGTTTATACTTATCCACCTAGGTGATGGGGCAGTATTATTACCAATCGAGATGAGAGTTAGTACACATCCACCTAAGTGATGGGGCAGCGTCATCACTAACCTACCCAAGGGTTGTACATTTGGAAATTTAGCTTGTCTATTCTTCACATATGATATCTTATATGAGCATGAGATACTTAAGCATGTTTTTACTTATGCATTGATCATACATGTTATATTGCTATATTATGCCTATTGCCTATCATTTTGCATTTTGGATTATGATGCTTATCTCTTGCTGCGTTGCATCCCACATACTTAGTACATTCAAACGTCCTAACGCATACTCTTGCCAACAAGATATCACCATGTAGGGACCAGAGCTCCTGTTGATTCTTCTTGTGGCTAGATGGATTGTTCAAGTCAGCCTTTGGTTAGCCCTTCATTTCATGATATCACCATGTAGGGACCGGAGCTCCTATTGGGTCTTCTTGTGGCTAGATGGATTGTTCAAGTTAGCCTTTGGTGAGTCCTCCATTCCAGGGACAAGGACTATCCTCTCACACTATGTATTAAGATTCCCTTTACTTTATCGTATACTTATGACTATGAGAGTGAGCCCAGTTGTATGTCTTGGCCCCCACCATTATTTATGTAGTAGAGGTGTTGTTGGACAAAGCTATGTATTTATGCTATGAGTTGATTCTATTATCTCTTGACTCTATGTTACGACAAGTTCTCCCTTAGCCCCTTTTTGCCCTTATTTCCATTCTTCAAATATCATTTAATTATTTTCGCAACCAAGAATGTGTAATGATATACTATGAGGCTTGTTTGGGGTTCCTTCGGGTTCCCCATTCGCCGGTCACATCTGGGCCCTAGACTTGGATCGTGACAGTTATAATGTAATACCTTGTTCTTCCCTTTGAATTTAATTATTTTCTTTCTTCACTTGTAAGTCACGCATAAAAAAGAGAAAGAGGCAAGCACATATAAGACACGAAAAACTTATTTATTAAAAGATTTCATCTTTTTCTACTGGTTGTACACATAGTAACTCATACAAACCTTATTTTGTTATCATCACATCTTTAATTGAAAGATACCTAAATTAATAAAGAAATTTGAGTAACGCAAAAACCTCAGAAAAGGAGCTTAAATTTGTAACTAAGATAAATCAAAGAGCTAAACTTAACAAATTACTCCAGATAAAACATATATGTGTGATCATTCTTTTTCTTTTTTTATGATCATAGTGCTAGGGTTAACTATTGCGCATCTAAATTAATTTTAAGAAATACTTGCCTCCAGCAAGATGTACCACGTAATTCTATCTACCAAGGTTAAAATAGATGGGCGTTATATCCATTTTCGAAAAAAGAGAATACATCATACTATTAACAACGCAAGAAAGGTAGAAGAATATATATGCGATGAATTGGGAGGTTTAAAAAGTAGTAATATAATGATAATGGTTGCATTCTCACTTGAAGATATTTATATATATTGCTGTCATTCAGTTTGTGAACCAATGCGCCAGTTTATAAATATTCATAATTGTTGGGGCGAGCCGTAGGGGATGTTGCGTTGGTTTGTATCAACACGGGCTGTAAGAGCATACGATGCTGAAGATAGGGAGCGGCATAAAAAATACAGAGATAAAAATATGTATCTGTAGGCTGGTCCGTTTAGAAGGTTGGGGGCTCCGTAGATTTTCTATGGCAGAAGTATGGAAGAAGGAAAGTTGCAAAAGTGTAGATTTGATGTGCATACCTGGAGGTGCAGAAGGGCAGTGTTGAGTGCCAATTCACACAATTGGGAAGGCGGTATTAACCACAATGGAGAAAGTTTCTAACATCGGCGGTAAGTGAAACACCAATGCCAGAAGATCGATGTTTCTGAAAAAGAGTCGGAGATCTGATGATGGATGAAGAGATATATATGCAGAGTTTGAGAGTAAGGGAAGTAGGAGGCGTTTAAAGTTCAGGGTATCATTTCTGAATCGGTGCCAAGTATGAAGGAGCGTTCATGTTGGGAAAGGAAGGGTAAAATTGTAAATTTGTAAATAAAAAGAAAGTGATGGGCTCTGGTGGCGCCACGTAGGCGGGCTACCAATCCTCTTTTATATATATAATAGAAAGGATACATACACACATACACAACTCAAAACAAGGAAGGAATTGACCTTTTTTTAGATACTTGGGCTGATTTTATAATCGAGAGATAACGTAAAACGAAAAAAATTCTTTTTTGAACATACAAAAATTCTTCATCATAACTGATAACCATCCTGAAGAAAAATATTTTTTTCACACATGTAAACATTTCTATCAAGACTGGTCAGTTCAATATTCTTAAAAGATATTTGATCTATTGAATTTTTTTTTTCTAAAATTCCCTAAATATTAGAAGGTTATAAGATTCAATCTCTCATGTTTTGTAGAATTTTTCTGTAAACAATATTTGGTGCATCTACGATTCCATAGTTAAAAATAAGATAAGTAGATTCAAGAAATATGGTCAGCAGGTATATGAAGGAATCAATTTTTATTTACATAAGTTAGTACTTGAAGTGGTACTTATGAATAATTATATACAACGGAATGAGAAAAACACATTCATTCTACAATATTAGGGCATGAAGTTGGTCGATACAATAGATATTTTATTCCTATTTTAAAGAAAAGTACTGCCTTACTGGTAATCATGGGAAAATAATCCTGTGTGATGTAGGTTTCTTTTATTCTTTTGATTATTGTATCACATCCTTTTACACAAGTATTTTCATTTGTTGTACTCTTGCTATTTCTGTATCCAGATATGGGAGGGGGTCCCCATCCGCATATATGACATAGGA
Source organism: Solanum virginianum (assembly GCA_000787875.1). NCBI lineage: Eukaryota > Viridiplantae > Streptophyta > Magnoliopsida > Solanales > Solanaceae > Solanum > Solanum virginianum. The sequence goes on from DF358208.1 coordinate 55,671, forward strand.
TGCTTTAAGTTGGTTGATGGAAAGTTTTCACAGTGAGTAATTAAAAGAGCGAAAAATTAGGAAAAAAATAATAATGCTGAAATCTAAGAGCACCACTAAATGATAGAAGGAATTGTAGTTTGCTACTCAAGATGAAAATCACAACCCAAACTTCAAAGCACACAATCAGCACCGAATGAAAAGAAGGAAAAAGTTGCACTATTTTTGGGGGTCGGGAATGGGGGTTGGGTTGTTCATTCTTGAGGAAGATAAAAGAGATAAAAGGATTTACCTGGTGAAGCGTTCCAATGGACTCTGATGGATTGAGAGGGAGAGTTATGTTCCGATTTTTTTAAGATAACACAAGGCCAAACACATACACCATCTTCAAAAGCGTCTTATGTTTCACTTTGCAATTTCTTTCACGGTCATTTTGCAATTTCTTTCACAGTCCCTTTTGGAACATCTGATGAAAAAAGGAAGTGACGCTTAATTAAACCACTAGTTTGGGAATGTTTGTTTTACGTTGTGGCTTTTCAAAAGAGAATTTGTTTTAAATTTTTTTTTAAAAAAAATAGTGTTGCCCTTAGAAGATACCACATCACCCTTTCAACATTTTAATTTTTTTAAAAAAGAAATTTATATATATATATATATATATATATATATAAGATTCTATGCATGGAGGAAATAGAGAAGTATTTATTTTCGGCAAACAACTTTATTATATTATTTTATCATTTGTTTCAAATGTTATATGATATAAATGCGTCATTTACAATCAAACTATTTAAAGTTGAATTTTAAGAAATTCTATGCATAGAGGAAATAGAGAAGTATTTATTTTCGGCAAACAACTTGATTATATTATTTTATCATTTGTTTCAAATGATATATGATATAAATGCGTCATTTACAATCAAACTATTTAAAGTTGAATTTTAAGAAATTCTATGCATAGAGGAAATAGAGAAGGATGTTAGATTATGAATTAGCAGATTTCATGTTCGAGGAATATATAAAATATTGATATCTTTAAAAAGATTGTCAATCTTCATATATTTTTTTAAGTGGTAGTTATTTTCCACCTTTTTAACCTTCAATTTGTAATATTTGCACCACAAGCTTTGCATATGATAATATATACAAATCTTTGATCAACTCAAGTATAATTTGTTTGTGGTTAACTTTGTCGATGAATTGTGATTCATTTTATTATTGTCTTTAATAAGTAGAAAATACTTCTATTTATTTTGATGTTAATATTGAAAGTATTTATTAAAAAGTTAATTTTCTAACTTCACAAAAATAAAAGAATCATGAAAGCAACTTTATTTCTATATATGATATTAACAATTACCTTAATTTTAAATTCTAAATTAAATTTTAAAATAGAGAAAATAGTCAAACAAGCCCCCAATCTATAGTCGAATTTTCAACTACATACCTATACTTCGCGAGAGACCTATTACCCCCTTGAATTATTTTAAGGTGAAATAAATTACCCCTTAAGTGCTGAGTTGGCATAGAGAGTCTATTTCACTCTCTTTGAGAGAGCGAACTGCCTATTTTTTGTTTTATCTTTTTTTTTCTTCTTCTTTTTTTTCTTTTTTTTTTTTGGTAACTAAGCTTTTTTATTAATTACCAATAAGCAATACATTCCAGATTGCTATCACAGCAACTTTTCCAGTTTTAAAACACTGTTACAATGTCTATCATACTAATATTCAGAATTTGAAGTTATTATACCAATAAGCTTTTTCTTTCTTTTTTAATATATATATATTAATTCAAATATAATCCTCCACCATTATCATTGTTGAAGTTTCATCAATGGAGGTTTGACCAAAAAAAATTCAATAATTAATATAATTTATGAACAAATAGTTCTTCAATAAACTTATTTGGAACAAATCTAATAAATTAAACCTAATTTTTAAAAACAACATACTCATTCTTCATAGCAACTTAGTTGAAAATCTATGGTAGCCACCAAATTTCACCAGCATTTAACATCTTAATCATTGTTATCACTACGTCAATATATACACCACAAATCATAGAGAGCAGTTTCACAATCAATGATACTATGAACCCAAAATCTTTAAATTAAAAAAATTGAGATTGAATAAACTTTAACACAGTGACACCCAACTGATTTCCTTCAATAAATTTTCAATACTAGAAAATTTCCAATCCAATATTCAATACCCATCAAATCCACAAAATTATTTGTAATCATTTGCAAATATTGTAAAGTAATTTCTCTCAAGTTCAAATCTCAAGTTCTATCAATAGAGTTTTATAGATCTTATTTTAAGTTTCAGGCAACCATTTAGTAGATAAACTTAATTTCATCTTCAAACAATATTCGTTGATGGGTTTTAACAATTAAATTTAATCATTTCTCTGGAAATCTGAAAATACAGCCATGTCGTTCTTCATCTTCTTCGGTGAAAATTTGATGCAAAATCTCTTTAATCCTTCTCCAAATTTCCTCAACATTTAGATATGAATTTTTTTCAATATTTTGATTCTTTTGATATATTACCCACTCAAAATGAAGGTCATTTGTGCTAAGGTAAAATTTGAACTTTCAAACTAATTTTAATGGTGGTTTTAAGCTGGACTTCACATTTTCAACCTTGAGCTTCCATTTTCAGACAAAGGAAACTCTTCAAACTATCAAAGAACTCAACTGCTCCCAACTCAAAAATATAAATCCAAAAAATTTCATCTAAAAAATGTTAATTCTTATGGAATCCCGACATTCTTCGTATTCAAAAGTTTATGAACTCGGTCAATCCAATGTTTCAAATTCAAATAATTAGCTACCAACTCTATTTAACAAGGTTCAAATATAAGATTCATTCATGATTCAAGACAAAAATAGGCAAATTTTAATATTTTGACCTTCAATGGAGTTTTGAAATAATAAACCAAAAAGACAAGACAACAAAAAGTAAAATTCAAAAAAAAATTTCACGTGTCAAACGTGTGAGCTTCACCGATCAACACAAATGTGGTTGTGACTTTTAAAGGGTGTAATAATTTTAATATTAAATAGTTTAGGGGGGTAATAGGACGCCCGTGAAATTAGAGTGTGTAGTTGAAAATTCGAATATAGGTTAGGGAGACATTTGACTATTTTTTCTTTTAAAATATTTATATTGAACTCTAAATATCATGATGTAAAAGAAAATTTTGAATCTTACCCCGACAAAATAACCAATATACTTATTTTTCTTTTTCAGGTTATTTTTTCTTTTATTTATTTTTAGCTTGCCCCCACAAAATAACCAATTCACTTGTTTTTCTTTTTCAAGTTATTTTTCCCTTATTTATTTTTAGTTTTTTTTCTTTCTTTATATTTCTCGACATAGTCCTTTTCTATTGACATTTTCTTTTGTTGTTCTGCTTTATTTTTTAACTCCTCACTTTTCTTTATATTGTAATTGAACATTCCTCAAATTTGAATTTTAAAATTTTTTTTTAAATTTTCTTTGTTAAAATAGTTTATCATATTTGATATTAAAAAAATATCATACATAAAAATGAAGAACTAATAACTTTTAATAGTTCGATGGATACATTATCAACTTATTAATTTTTTGATAGTCAAACATTAATTTCTCTTTCAGACACTAAATTTGACATTTTTTTAAAATTAAATAAAAATATCGATACATTATTTTTAGACTATTTTAATAATCAAGATACGGACTTTAGTAATGATCATATTATGTAACTTAGTACCAAAAATATATTTATTGTTATGAACTAATTTGTTGCTTACTAGAATAATAAGAAAGGGAAGAAGATTGCTAATGAAAGAGTAAGAGAAATGTATTACTTGTATTCTTCTTGCTAATTTGTGTGCCTTTTATAGGCAAAATAAGAGAGGAACATAATGATTAAAAATGGGGATATTGGAAGACATGATAATTAAAGGGAGGGGATATTGGAGGGGTGAATTGACATAGTGGAAATACATGGTCATCCACTTTAATTTAATTTATTTACAACACTCCCCCTTGGATGTCCATGTAAAAATAATAATGTACATATTTATGGTTGATACGCATTGTCTGTTGCCTCGTTAAAAACCTTACCAGGAAAAATCCTATGGGATAAAAACCTTGGTGAAGGAAAAAAGAGTGCAACGCATATTTACAAGATGGGAATGTTTGGCTCCTGACCAAAAGCCAACTGTAATAGGGAGACATCATAATAACTGATTGGTCTTATGCGAACAAGTGCTGCTGCATGCAAAATGGCATGCCCCCACATTGAAATAGGCAACTTTGTCCTTATCAGAAGTGGCAACCAAAGTTTGATTCGTTGAACGCCATGATATTGCTATACCGCCACTTGTGAATAAATAGCCTATTTACGATCAACCTTTATGAGGATCAGATAAATATCCTGCATCTGCATAGGCAATCAATTGTGACTTGGATTCATTTGAGTAAAATAATCTCATATCAATTCGTCCCTCAAAGTTATCTCAATATATGTTTAATTCCATTGCAGTGCCTTCGAGTTGGAGAAGAACTAAATCTTGCTAACAAGTTTACAGCGAAGGCTATATCTGGCCTAGAGTTATTAGCAAGATACATTAATGCACCAATTGCACTAAGATATGGTATTTTAGCACCAACAAGTTCTTCATCATTATCATGAGGTCGAAATGGATCTTTATTAATATCAAGAATCGAATCTCACAATCATCGGGGTACTCAATGGATGTATTTTATCTATGTAAAATCTCTTTAAGATATTCTCAGTATATGTTGATTGACGGACAAATATTCCATTGGCAAAATGTTCAATTTGTAGACCGAGATAAAATTTTGTCGATATGTTGATTGATGGATAAATATTCCATTGACAAAATGTTCAATTTGTAGACCAAGACAAAATTTTGTCCTTCCGAGGTCTTTCATTTCAAACTCCTTTTTCAAACATTTTATTACCTTTGAAAGCTCTTCAGGAGTTTCACTGATATTCAAATCATCAATATATACAACTATTATGACAAATTTAGATCCAGACCTTTTCATAAAGACAAAAGGACAAATTGGATCATTTTTAAACTCCTCCCTTAGCAAATACTCGCTAAGACGATTATACCACATTCAACTTGATTGTTTCAATCTGTATAAGGATTTCTGAAGCTTTATTGAACGATTTTCTCGACAATTACCGTATGCTTCAGGTACTTTGAATCCTTCAGGAATTTTCATAAAAATATCATGATCCAATAATCCATATAAATAGGCAGTGACCACGTCCATCATGTGCATTTCAAGCTTTTCATGAACCGCCAAATTCATTAGGTACCTGAAGGTAATTGCATCTACCACAGGAGAATATGTCTCCTCATAATCATTGTTAGGCCTTTGTGAAAATCCTTGGGCCATAAGTTGTGTTTTATATCTTACAACTTCACTCATTTCATTTCGTTTTCTCACAAAAACCCATTTGTACCCCCACTAGCTTGACACTTTCAGGTGTTCGAATTATTGATCCAAAAGCTTCACATTTTTCAAGTGAAGTCAACTCTGCTTGAATTGCTTCTTTTCATTTTGGCCAGTCATTTCTCTGTCTACATTCATCGATAGATTTTGGTTCAAGATTCTCATTTTGTTGTATTATTTTAATAGCAACATTATATGTAAAAATATTATCGATCACAATATCATTTCGATTCCACCTTTTTCCTGTCAAGACATAACTTATTGAGATTTCTTCATTTTTATTATTTTCAGGTATTTGGACCTTCTCAGTGACATCACCATTTGTTATGTCTCGAGGCTCTTCTTGAGCCATTGCCTTAGTATGATCATTTATTCCTTTTTTTTTCGAGAATTTTTATCCTTGGAACCGATTGGTCTTCCTCATTTTAAGTGTGGTCTAGACTCATTTATCTTAACAGTTTGTTCTATTAGGACATCAACTCAAACTGGAGCATTAACAACTGGAATATGCGATTTCGTAACCTTTGAAAGGTTAGTAAATGCATCCGACAGTTGATTTGCAACACTTTGCAAATAAATCAACTCTTAAACTTCTTGCTCACATTGATTTGTTCAAGGATCTAAATGAGATAATGACAATGAATTTCAATCTATCTCATTTTCTAATTGTTTATGTTCTCCCCCCTAATGTTGTATATACTGATTCATCAAAATGACAATCAGCAAACCTTATCGTAAATAAATCTCTAGTTCTAGGTCCCAAGTATTTTATAATAGAACAAGATTCATACCCAACATATATCACCAACCTTCTTTGAGGACCCATCTTTGTGCATTATGGTGGAGCAATTGAAACATATACCACACAACCAAAGACCCTAAGATGAGAAATGTTTGGCTCCTGACCAAAAGTCAACTGTAATGGAGAGACATCATGATAACTGGTTGGCCTTATATGCACAAGTGTTGCTGCATGCAAAATAACATGCCCCCACATTAAAACAGGCAACTTTGTCCTCATAAAAAATGGTCTAGCTATCAATTAAAGACGTTTAATCAATGACTCTACTAGACCATTTTGAGTATGAACATGAGCAACAAGATGCTCAACTGTTATCCCAATGGATAAACAATAATCATTAAATGCCTGAGATGTAAACTCACCAGCATTATCAAGACGAATTGTCTTTATTGCATAATCTGGAAATTGTGCTCTTAACTTTATTATTTGAGCCAACAACCTCGCAAAAACCATATTGTGAGTTGATAATAAGCACACATGTGACCATCATGTAGATGCATCTATCAAGACCATAAAATATTTAAATGGTCCAAATGAAGGATGAATTGGCCCACAAATATCACCCTGTATGCGTTCCAGAAATAGCAGGGGATTCAAACCCAACCTCAGATGATAATGGTTTAACAATCAATTTTCCCTGGGAACAAGCAGCACAAGAGAATTCCTTAGATTGAAGAAATTTCTGATTCTTCAAAGTATGCCCATGTGAATTCTCAATAATTCTGCGCATCATATTATAACCGAAATGCCCCAATCGATCATGCCAAATAATAAAATCATTACAATCAGTAAACATTTTATTTACTATGGCATATGATTCAACTATACCAATAATTGTATGGTACAACCCAGAAGAAAGTGCAAGTAATTTTTCATGCACAACTTTCTTCCCATCATTTATTGTAGTAATATAAAGGTATTCAACCTTTCCTTCATTCGCAGTCTCAACATGATAGTCATTTTGGCGAATAACCTTAAAACTTAACAAGTTTCTTTGAGACTTACTACAATATAAAGCATTATGAACAATCAATATTGTTCCCCCAGGTAGCAATAAAGATACTCTTCCAGAGCCTTCAATTATTTTAGTACTACCAGATATTTTTGTGTCAACACTGACTCCTCTCATAACCAAATAAGAGAAAAATTTCTTTTCTCTTAATATAGTGTGAGTTGTGGCACTATCCAAAAGGCACATTCCTCCATTACTCATCTTGGATTCAATTGAAGATTGAAATTTTATCTTCACAAAATAAAAGTTCATTATGAGAAATAAGATAATTAATAATATTATAAGAAAACTAAATTTTCTTTTGTTATAATTTTAAATTTCAAAATAGAAGTACAAGCCATACAAACAACATGTTATACATCACAAAATTAAATATCAGTTATGATCCCAAAAAAAATCTTCAACATCCAGATGAGTAAGGTCATAGAGATCATTAAAAATATCATCCTTCAAAGCCAAATTTTGCTTCAATATTATCGCTATATGTTTGTGAAGGACCTGCCTCATTATTTTCAAGAGTCAAGTGTAACTCTATCCGAGCACTGGAAGAAGCACCACCTTTATTTGCCTTCCGTTTGAAGGAATTTTGATAAAGCCTAACAAAATGTTCAGGCGTTCGACACTCATTTTTCCAGTGGCCTTTCATTCCACAATGATGAAAATTGCCTTTTAAAGAATTCCTTTAAGAACCCGTATTGTTCTCCCTTTTATGGTGACCACCACCACGAAGATTATTAAATCATCTCTTGCCTTTGTCATGCCAACACACATAATCCTGGCCCTGATTATTTTATCTTATTTCTAACTGGTCATGTGCTTCTACCACATTTGCTTCCGGTAACAGAGCAGTTCCAGTAGGACGAGCCTCATGATTTTTCATTAATAAGGCATTATGTTGGTCAGTCATCAGTAGGTATGAGATCAATTCAGAATATTTCTTAAAACCTTTCTCACGGTATTGCTACTGTAAAATCATATTTGAGGCATGAAAAGTGGTTAATATTTTTTCTAACATGTCCTCATCCGTTATAACTTCCCCACATAATTTTAATTGGGAAGTAATTCTATATACAACATAATTATATTCAACTTTAATTTTAAAATCTTGAAACCGTAGGTGCATCCACTCATAACGAGCCCTTGGTAATACCGTGGTCTTAAAGTGGTCATACCTTCCTTTCAGGCCGATCCACAATTCAAACGGATCTTTCATCGTTAAGTATTCAACCTTCAAACTTTCATCAAGATAATGACGAAGAAAAATCATTGACTTCGCTTTATCCTGACTCGATGCTTTATTTCTTTCGATTATAGTGTCACCAAGACCCTTAGCGGCAAGGTGAATCTCAGCATCAAGAACCCATGACAAATAGTTCTTTCCAGAGATGTCAAGTGCCACAAATAAGTTTTCTAATTAAACTATTATCAAAAATATAATTTATAATTATATATTAATGGGACCGCCAAACACATTAGCATGAAATCTAGGCAATACTCTTCAAAAAAAATAAAAAATACATATACATCATACATGTCTTAATAATTAATACTATAGGTGTATCATGTAAAAGTTCTGACAATATTGATTTTAAAATGAACTAAAGTTTCATAAAAAAGGTTAGGAATTATGACAAAAGTCCACAGCACTAGTGGCAAACTTTATGTAATTCAAACCAGCCAAACAAAGTTGGATGTTACTATGTTCTTTTCTACCGATTTTAACAAATCTCAATTGGCTAGAGACTCGTGTTGATAACGTGTTATGAAATAGGATCTGAATTAATTAGGATGAATATTAAAGATGGAAGAAATAGAAAGGGGAATAATCTATGACAATGTATTGTTATAAACTAAATTTGATTAATATGGAGAGAGAGAGAATTAGAAATTTGTTTGTGAATGTAATATTCTTCTTCTATTTTCGTGTGTCAATTTTCTTTAACATCATGGCTTTATATAGCCATTGTTACACATACAAGATATGTGATGGGTTCCACCATTTAATTCAATAATTCACTCCACTATAATATAATTTGTAGGAACAATTATTGTTTCCAACCGTTTCTTAATTTTTTTCTCTATATCTCTTGTTATGAAACCTAGCTATAAAAAAACTGCTCTTATAAGATAAATGATTCCAAACAGTTACATAAAACATGAATTTAATTATTTGAATATATCCCGATTTCATATCTAAAATAGTTATATTTAAAACATCTTTGTAATTTAATTAATGAAGAATAACAATAACAACAACACCATATTCAATGAAATTGGTGTCTGAAGAGGGTAGAGTGTATGCAGACCTTGCCACTACGTCATAGAGGTAGAGAGGCTGTTTCGATAGACTCTCGGCTCAAGTGCAACAATTTTAGATATAAAGCAGAAAATAGTGACAAAACATAACAATTAATAGGATAAGAGCAAAGCCGATAAAAAGATATGAACAACAACATAATGCAGTAGCAGAAACATAATAGACAAGTGATGATAGATATAAAAAAAACTAGAACTAACAAGAATAGGGTTAGTAGAATGATAGACATCATCAAGCTTGAACGCTTGGAAGCAAGACAAATTTCCACTACTTGCTAACTATCTACCCTAAAACGCAACCTCGACACCCTTCTATTTTGTCACGGCCCAAGCTAGACCCTAGGTGTGACATTGCAAATGAGATCCCCCAAGGAAAATCCAAATTAACCTTCTTAGCATATCATAAATATTTATTTGCAATGAGCAACAAACATTAAGCGGAAACTAAGACATAGACTAAGAGCTACAACATAAGAGCATGAGGATAGTACACGATAACATAAAATCCATACATCGTATCTAGTGGTGGCAAATAAGCGAATTGGGTCAAATTTGGGCGGTTGAAAATGAATTTACATAAAATGGGTAATAATTCAACCCGTTCATATTTTATATGGGTAACAAATGGGTTGGGTAAACTATTAGTTTACCCATATTTTCATGAGCCAATGGTACTCCACTTTAAAATTCAATATGGATAAGATATTTTAGTTTATTTTTGGATGATAAATTGAAAATATTTATTTAATTTTATTGTATCATAATTTATATTATTTTTTCTTCATTTTCATCATATACAATGTAATTTAGTTTTCTTTTTTAATATCACATAGCTAAAGTAGGTGTATATTGTTTCGTATATAATACATATTTCAATATTTTCTCTCTCGTCTTATACTTGAAGCGAGTATATACCCATATACTCTATTCTTTCCTTTTTAATTGTCATGTTGCGTCTTTCAAAAATTAATTTGACTAATTTTTAAAAATATTTAGATTATATTAATTTGATATTTTCAAATAATTTTTTTAATAATATAATTGATATACATTTTAATTGGTTAAAAGAGCATCGTAATGACAAATTTAAGGAACGAGAGTACGGTGGGATTAAAAATAACTTTTAAATTTTTTTAAAAAAATTAATTGGTGTGTTTAGTTTTTCGTATCTCCCTGACTTCTAAAATTTGAGCTAAGATTACCTTGTGTTTGTCATGTGTTTTTGTTTAGTTTTTCGTATCTCCTTGACTTTTAAATATAAAATATTAAATTATTATTTTTTTAATCCGGAGGGAGGGGGGAGGAGGGGGGCTGGTAGGGGAGGCGAGAGAAAAATTTGACTAATGGTTTAGTTTGACTTGATTTGGTATTGGAAAAAAAATTGACTATATTTGGTTTGACATGATTTTAACTTTAAAAAACCAACCCGAGACTAAATCAATACAACATTATATATATATTATTTACCTTTTCAACATATTATTTTAAATTTGATTTAGAATTTTGGATGGTCTAATAAAGGCTATAGTTCATAGATATTAGTAGAAATAATTACCTTTTTGAGTTTTTTTATAAAATATTTACTATTTTTAAATATATTTTTTATTTATTATCTAGAAATACCATATTTAGAATATATTTATCATCTATAACAATTGTAATTGTACTATGCATTAAAAGTGAATTATATATGTAATATATATGTATTATAAATGTATAATATTTATTTGGGTAAAAAAACTACATAATGTGTTAAAAACGAATTATACATATAATATAGATGTATTATACTATGTATAAAAACGAATTTGCATGCAATATAGATGTGTTGTAAGTGTTTTAAAATGTATTAAACATATTTTGATTAAAAAGAAATCTAAATTATATATTTAAAGTGAATTATATATGTATTAAGATAAATTTATATAGATATATTGGGTAAATAATTTTTAAATATGGTATATTTAGGTAAGTTTTTCATATTAGCAACTCTAAAGCACAAATCAAAAATCAAATCAATACTAATATTAGCCAAAGATGATGATGATGATGATGATCATAATAATAATAATAATAATAATAATAATAATAATAAACACTAAGAGTGATAATAATAATGAATATTTGTTTTTTAGTTTTACATTGGATTATATAATTAAAATACATAACCTAATTTTAATTTTTCTTTAATGTTTACTCATATACTTAATAAGTACTTATCACACTTATTTTAGCATGATTTAGTACTTTAAAGTTATGATATTTTTATTATGACTTATTTTAGCATGATTAGTAATTTAAAAACTTATTTTAGCATGATTTAGTACTTTAAGGTTATGATATTTTCGTTATGACTTATTTTAGCATGATTAGTAATTTAAAATTAGGATTAGCTTCATTATGACTTATTTATTTGCAATATTTATTTTATGTGATCTCATTATTTTATTTTGTTGAATATTTTTGTGTCTTCATATCATAAACTTCATTATGACTTATTTATTTGCAATATTTATTTTATGTGATCTCATTATTTTATTTTGTTGAATATTTTTGTGTCTTCACTAGTATCATATTTTGTGTTTTTCTTAAAAAAAATAATCCTAAATTTGTGTATTTTGGCAAGACTAAAGAAATATTTGAATTTTAATTATATGTTTTTATAAATACTTTATCAAAATATCAACAAAAAAAACTCGAAAACACGAGATTTCGAAAAAAGTCCAAAAATTTGAGATATTCAAAAAAAATAAAAAAATTCAAAAATTTGAGAAATCCGAAAAAATTCAAAATAACCCAAGGTTGAAAAACCCGAGTTGTATTGGTTTGGTTTGATTTGTATATTAAAAAATGTGACACAAATGGTTTGGTTTGATATTTAAAAAATCCAAACTAACTCGGTCCATGTACACCCCTAGTGGGAGCTAGTGGAGGGTCGGAGTAAGAAAAAAATTGTAATTTTAGGTTAGAGGAGAGTTCTAAAAAATATTTTTCCTACTTTTTAGAAATAAATATTTTTCTTAAATTTGAAGAAAATAAGTTTATCTTTAAAAATATTATTCAAAATATTAAGTCAATCAAACATAAGTAAATTAGAAAACATAATGAATTTTGGGTGAATAAAAATTGAAAGCTTAACCCATTTGACTAATTAATAGTTTACCCATATTTTTACCCATAAATACCCATATGTATATGGGTTAAATATGGGTTTGCACCCATATTTTACCCATGTTAAAAGTCACTCACCCAACCTATTAAAATATGGGCGGATTATCAAAATACGGGTTCATTTATTCTTATCCAACAAGCCTCTAAGTAATAGACTAGACAAGGGCTAAGACATGTCTCAGCTCATTCTCATCACAAAAACAAGACAGTCTTAGAATAGCTCAGCATAACAAAAGTTAGAAGATATCAGGTTCTGTCCCCAAATCATAAGGACTCACTAAATCAGACTACGAAGCAGTTTGGATCTTGCCACAAGGATGGGGAGGAGATGTCACTTGTCACTACATTGTGAAAAAAATGTAGGCATAAAGTATGCGTTAGTATGAATGTACTAAATATGTGGGTGTGCAATATAACAATATATACATGGTGCAAAGAATAAGCAGTATATTAGCTAGAAATAAATATTACAAATGCAAGGGAAGAAATCAGTATACCAATATACCATGAACGGAAAGGTGCATGAAACATAATAGGTCATACATATGTGAAAAGTCACTATAATCCACAATAAGACCATGCAAGCTATAACATGGAATCCTAGTGTTTTTCCTACATCACAAAAGGAGAATCTACTTGCCATGGTAGAATTTTACCCCACTATGTGGGTGTAATCAGCTATGTGGATCCACTAACAAATCATATTGGTCGTAAATACTTTTGTGGCACGTAGTTATGAAACAAAAGACTTTATATATGGACCCCTTTGGTCGAGTCTCCACCTCAAATCTCATTCTCTGTTAAGTCAACATCCCATGAAATACATAACATAGGCACGAAATCATACTTTTCATAATCATAACTCATACTTGTCACATAATCATAGCTTGATCACAGTCTAATAGTTCATAATTTCATGCATAAGAGTAGCACATTTCATATCTAGTGCAAAATAGGAGGTGTGCTCTCATCATTAGTACACCATTCAAGGATCCTAAATCCCCTAAAATGAGAGGCTTATCCGCGAATGTGAAGAAGAGTGATGACTGCATCAGAAGCTGTGCACCAGCAAAAAACAAGTTTAACCAAAAATCTGAAATAGGCACTCGGGACTCATTTGAAATTAGAATTAATTTTACAAATCATATATGTATCTAAATCAGAAATAGTGATCCGGACTCAACAGAATAATCAAAATTCAATTTTGAGGTCTCTACGACACATTTACCAGTGCAAGTCAATTTAGTTTAAAAAATTAAAATACTAAAACTGCCCTCGGCAACTCCAAAAATTATGACGAGACTATTTCTAGTGTTAGTTTCACAATCCAAAACTACTAGAATTGTCAAAATCGTAA
>DF358208.1:69840-107556 GCA_000787875.1 Solanum virginianum
AATCGTAATCCGACCTTTCGAACCCCAAATGTTGATTAAAGTCAAACTTTGATTTTGGAAACAACTAAAAACACAACTTTGAGCCTAAAAACTTCATTTTTTAACTCCGAATTCGTTTTTGTAACTTCTCGTAGATCAGTTTCAACATTCTGAAGCTAATGGAAAATCTTATTTTAACTTCGAATTCAGTTTTGTAACTTCTTATAGATCAGTTTCTACGTTCCAGAGCTAATGGAACCGATGAATCTTCGATCTGACACCCGAAACTCAAAATGGTACATAAACTTCCAAAAGTGCCAAAACTCACAATTTCAAACTTTTAAAACTCAGGATTTTAGTTCCAACAATACAATAGACCCAAGGCAACTTGTGAAAGGGTAAAACAGTAATTTTCACAGCTAAGCTCAAAAATGACCAACCAGGTCATTACATACATATATATTGTGTACTAACCCCTTTGTTGCATGTGATAAAATTCTTCATTATTACATACTTGTTCAATTTCTCTTACCCAATTAGTTGAACATACTGGGTACATTTCAATGTACTCACCCCTACTTTATTTTTTTTCTACAGATCGACCACAAGAACTTCCTCAGTGTAGTTGACTCTGTTCAACGGGGTTTCTTATTACTATCCCAAATTTTAGCAGTGGAACTTAGTCTCCAAGTCATCGTTGATATATTGAGACTTCTTTAATTGTTATCCTTATCAGACCTTGAATTTATGTTATTAGATAGCTTTGTATTTACTCATCTGTACTACTTTTAGATGTTCTTGTACTCATAACTCCAGATTTAAAATTTTAAATTAAGTGTAGTGTTGCTTTTCCTTTAGTTTTTTTTTAAGTTGCGATCCGATCTTGGGCCGTGATAAGTTTGGTATCAGAAATCATAAGGACTCACTAAATCAGACTACGAAGCAGTTTGGATCTTGCCACAAGGATGGGGAGGAGATGTCACTTGTCACTACATTGTGAAAAAAATGTAGGCATAAAGTATGCGTTAGTATGAATGTACTAAATATGTGGGTGTGCAATATAACAATATATACATGGTGCAAAGAATAAGCAGTAACTTTCAGTCTTGTTTCTCTTCATGCATTTCTACATATCAACTATTTTGAAAGTATCTAATCTACTCTTTCTATGCAAATATCAATTACTATAGCCCGATAGTCAGTGGGAGAGCTTGAGCCAGCTGATGTGGCTCCCCTACCCATGGTCAATGAAAGGCTCATGGTAGGGCCAAGGGTCGTGGATGTGCTAGAGGGGCAGCTCTACCTAGAGGGCAGGTTAGATCTGCTTCCCTAGATCCTGAGTATGAGTCATGGGGACCCACCAATCATGTTCCACCATCATCAGCCACTGATGTTATGCCCGCAGTTCAGGAGCTGCTTCTACGAGTATTGGCCAGACTTGGTGGGGCCTTTCCTATTTCTATTACTCTCGATGCACCGATTTCTATAGTGTCGACTGATGTCGCCCAAGCTACACATATATTTTTTAGGATAAAGTGATCGTTGTCAAGATATATAACCTAACTGAGGTTAGAGTTGATCTCACAGGGAATATAGTAGACTTAGAAGAATTTAAGGCAATTCGGATTGATTAATCTATTTATCTTCCCAAAGGGGGGGGAGGGGGGTTTGTAACAACTATGAAAAGTAATCCTAAACTAAGACAAGAGTTAAATCAGTGCAAAGTGTAACTAGGGTATTGTGTTCCCTATGATTCTCTAACTTGATATTACCTGATAATCGAATTCTTTTTCAATGTGTAGCATGCAAAATGGTAAGTTAAATTCATCAAACCTTTTGGCCGAGGCAAGAGGAAAATTTTACTAAGTGATTTGATCCATCCCGTAGTGTGACATTACTAACCCTTATCTATAGTTCCAGTACAACCTCTCCTTGGTCCAGTTTAGTTGATTAGACGAGAAACATCAATTGAATCCTATTGATTAATTTCTTTTCCTATTCATTACTATCTTGATCCAGTTAGTAATACAAGATGAGTTCTAATAATGGCCACCGTAAAAAAGCATCCAATACGAAGAGAATTAATTAATATATGCATACACTCTTTTCAAGAATCATGAATTATCTGATTTTATCTTGTTAGTTCTTCATGGTTCCCACAATCCTAGTTGTTGATTTAACTACTCATGATCAGTGTAGATGCAAGATTTATGAATTTGAATAACATAGTTGAGCACTTACACAAGAGAATTAAGCACAAGGAATCCAAATTATTCAGTAAGAATCACAAGATTGAAATTAAAGACAAAGTAAAGTTTCACAAGTATTTCTCTCAAGCTATTTACTATTCTCTGCTGTTCTGTAACACTCCTTATGAAAAATAACCTAAACAGCTATTTATAATCTTTAAAATACAAAACTAAAATGGATTAGGAGAACTGGGTTGCAAACTCTACGGGAGCTTCTACGGGCTGTATAATATTTTACGGCCTATAGTCGATCTTCGTGGATTGCATCTTCAAATCTGGGGTTGACTTCTACGACACCTTTCTACAGCCCGAATAATTTTTTCGGCCCATAGGGGGTTTCATCAGATGACTTTCAGCAACTCTCCACTTTCTGGTCCTCAGGGCACAACACCAAGTCTACGGCTCATATAATTTTTTATGGCTCGTCTGCATGTTCATAGACTTAACTTCAGAAAATCACCCTTCACTAGAATTTTACACAAAATCAGATCTCCAGCCCATAGAATTCTCTACGGCCCGTAAAAAGTCTCGTGAAACCTCTGCTTCAGCAAAATCTACACACTTAGCCCAAAAATCGTGCCAACCCTGTAATTCTGCAAAACAATAAAAAAAATACATCAAATCTACTAATATTGCTTTGAGAACACATAAAATTCCAAGTTTTAAGCATCAAAAGTGTTGTATTTTGACATCACATCATCTGTTGGCTCCTCTGAAGCTCCAGCAAATCCACCTATGACTCATGTTGGTCCTTCATCAGCCCCAGTGGATCCTCTGATAGCCTCTATTATTTCGCCTCAGACCTCTCAGCCGAGTTCTGATTCACAGCTTCATGGGTTGTCTATTGCACCATCTATTGGACCACCCAAATTTATGGTGTCACTATTTTCTGCTAGTCGTGCTATGTCTACTGCGAGCAGAAGAGTTTCGAGAGATTTGTTCAGTTGGCTTCCCCCAAATTTGAGGGTACGCTGGTGATAGGGCCTATGATTTCTTATCGGAGTGCCAAGACCAGTTGTGTAATTTGGCTATCCTCGAGTCACATAGAGTTGCTTATACCTCCTATCAGTTTACTAGCTTAGCCAAGGAGTGGTGGAGGTTAGTTTTGGCTCATAGGCCGATTGGATTACTAATTATGACCTGGGAGCGGTTTACTGAGGTGTTCCTAGAGAGGTTCGTGCCCTATGGCCTTCGAGATAGCCATCGAGATGAGTTTGATAAGCTTCAACAGGGATCAATGTCAGTATTTGGTTAAGAGGCTAGATTTCATGAGTTATCCAGCAAGAACACCAATTTTATACCTTTCAAAAATAGCTCCAAACAAAGCTAATAGGAGGGGAAAATAATTTCAAATCGTAAGACATGTAATTTTTAGGCACAGGGACGAACTTTAACGGTAAAAATCACGAAAAACGTATCTAAATCATTTAAGGACCTCAGGGGAGCAGTCTCTTCAATTCCTTCACTGTTTTGGAACAAAAATGAAATATTTAGGGCTTTAAAATTCCAGATTTGTTGACTTATAAGTAGGCTTGACTTGACCCAGTTTGCGACTCAATTTTCTACTCGAGCAGTCCATGGTAAAACAGTCATAACTTTTTATTTCGAAGTCGGTTTGATGCACGATTTTATGCATTAAAAAGTAGACTCGTAGATCTTTAATTTGATAGGCCATGGTCCTTTAACTCGTTATATTTTGGGATATATTACTTGAGACATTTGACCCAAAGTTACAAAAGATTTCTGAGAGATTCTCACGATAACTTTGGCCACCCTTTATCTCGCAACTTTCTTTACTCCAAAACTTAATGTATGATCATTGTGCTATTAAAATACCTTTTAACACTCCATTATTAGCAAATTATACACTCTTACTCCAATCTAGAAAGTGAAACTTAATTTAAACCCTTTCGAAAAGGCAAGGTGCCACTCGGGCCATTTCTTTAATCCCAAATATGTGTTTAAAGGATTCCTTTGGCCTAAAACATTAATTCCTTGATATTGCTACTTATTTTCAGTCTTATTACCCTTAGGCACTATACAAAATCATATAATCCTTATATAACATGCCGCACTATGTATATTATGAAAGATAAGAAACACGGGGTCCCATAATAGTTAAAAAACGAAGGATAAGAAACTCGAAGAGTAATACAACTAATAGCATGAGGGGATAGAAAGACAACACATTGCTACCTACAAATTCTCTTATCCGAATTGTGTCCTCCATAACCTCATATATAAAATCATGTCCTCGATAAATCTAATTGCCTCTCCCCTAAACTCCTTGAACCTACCTCTACCTTCCTAAATCAGTCATAACCAACTTCTTATGCCCCAAAACTGGAGTATCCGTGCATCTGCTCTTCGCATGTCCGAATCATCCCAGCCTCATTCGCATATCTTATCTCTACTGAAGCTACTTCTACCTTGTCTCGATTATCCTCATATTTAATCATATCTCAACTAGTATCCCACGGATCTATTGCAATATCCTAATTTCTTCAACAATTATCTTTTGAACTAAGATTTCTTTACTGGCCAATACTCTGCCTTATATAATGTGTTGGTCTAATCACTTCTCTATGGAACTTGCCTTCAAGTTTTTGTGGTAGCTTTCTTATCACACAAGACTCCAAATCTAAGTGCCTATTTAATTTACCTTGCACCAAAACGATGAGTAACATCCTCGTCAATCTCCTCATTTTCTTGGATAACAGACCCATAATATCTGAAACTTCTTATATTATTAATGACTAGAGTCATCAATATGGGTTTGACTCGTTAGGCCGGCCTGACCTAACCCAACCCGTGATTTAGTAGGGCCAGGCTAAGATTTTTGGAGCCCATTTAAAAAAAAAAATTTTTAGCCCGGCGTGAATAAACTTGCTGATTGGTGGGGCTTTTGCAATATGGGTTGGGCTAACTCGTGGGCCGAATTAAAAAATAATTACAAATAAAAATAAAATAGAGTATTAAAAATAATAAGAGTCCAAACTCAAAGTTCATTTAAAATTTTTAAATATTACTTCCTCCGTCCCAAATTAATTAATTTTTTTAGATTTCTTTCAATGTTCAAAATATTTGAATTGTTTAAAGTTCAAGGTGAATGTTTGAAATTTTTTTTCATATTTTTTCTTTCGTTTATTGAACTTTTATATTTTCTAGGAGATAAATTACATTACATATTTATGATTTTACAAAGGGCAATAGTGAAAAGTACAGTATATATTTTGTCTTTGAATATTTTTCTTAATATTTGTGCATTAGCTCACAAATTCAATTAAAATGGGACAGAGGGAGTAAAACTTAGATATAAATTATGTTTTTATACTATGTACTCCCTCCTTCCATCTTTACTTGTCTCTTATTGAGCTGACACCATGGATTAAGAAACAGTAAATAATATGGGTAATTTTACTAATTATCCTTTGAATATAATAAATACAATATTTTGAAAAATGTAACAAGAAAATAACTATAATTAATGATATGGGTAAACTAGAATCTAATTGCGAAATTATCTTTTGACTTTATAAAGTGGACAAATATTGTTAGGCATCTCAAAATAGTATAGGGAACAAGTAAAGATTGACGAAGAGAGTAATAGTAATACAAATACTATGTAATATTGTCTTGTTGCTATATTTAATATTTTTAGATTATGATTTAATTTAAAAATTTATAAAATAATATATGAATAAAAATGTGAGCTGGCTCGACAAGGCCCATGGCCCACGCACTAATGAGCTGGACTAGTTGTTTTCTAGCTCATAAAAAAAAGGATCAGTCGGACCTGACCTGTCAAATTTCAAAGCCTATAAAGGTTAGCCCGTATAAATTGGATCGACCCATATTGACAGCTTTACTACTGACACATGTATCAAACCTCTCTTCCACATCAACCTCATGTATTATGCCACAGGACTTGCACTCAAGAAAATGTACTAACCACACAAGTTAAATTGGAAATGCTAGTGTATAAAACAGTACAATTACTTCCTTAGAGACAATAAAGTACTTTGTCCATGTCATAGTGACTTTTCAACTCGTCTTACTAAATTTTTTATACACAAGGATCTTTATCGCTTCATAGAAAGCCTTCATGATAAAAAAATCTTGAGCCAAAAAAAAAAAAAGAAAAAGACACCACTTGTTACTTCCTCGAAAAAGAATAATAAATACAAAACTGTTGTTTCAAACTCACATGCATTTAGTAAAAAGTCCAGTCTTTCAAGTTAGAAGATGTAAATATGGTGAGAATATGTCGTCCTTCAAGAGCCAACAATGAACCAAGAGCAATTGGAATGCTCAATAACATACTTACCCAAGTTTCTCTAGATTTTTTTTTACAACTAGTTTACCATACGTGCGATGCACGTGTGTATCACGTTAATGTTATTAAATTGATTACCATAAATATTTGAAAATCCTTAATATAGTCATAAGAGGTTTTTTTTTTTTACAATTTCGGCGGTAATATTTATTATCAAATTAATTCAAATTCAGACCTCATTCGTGAATATCACTCTCTACCAAGATTTCTTTTCATGCACAATTCTAAGTAAATGAAATAATAATGGATGATCCTAAACATACATTTTAATTTAAATATAATGTAAAAAGTATATTTTGTGAATAATTTGTATAGTTCTATTTGTTTTATTCACGATAAAAAATGATCATATTTTGTTAAAAAAAGTAAATTTAAAAAACTATATTTCATTAAAAAATGTTATAGTATTATTATTATTTCTCAAAGTCTAATATTAGGAATAAAATTATTCCAAATAATTATCGGGTTCTATTAGTAGGTTTATTCCTACTAAAAAGAACAAATTGATATTGGATGTTGCTTACTCTCTCCAAGCATGATCGTTATTTCGAACGACTATCTTCCCTTCTTTGATTGATATTTTTTTACGACCTTTGAATTAGAAACATGAAATTAATTTGTTAAGAGAAAACTCAAGTATGTATAGTTATTTAAAAGTTTAATAATTACTTGTAATAAGGTAGATATTTCAATAATAAGTATCATTAATCCAAATTTGATGTAAAAATGAATGCATTACTTGCCAACAAAACAAATCATCATTTCTATTTTGTACTTTTTTTCGCTGACATAAGTTAAATCCTCCTCTTTTCAATTTGTATAGCATAGATCCACTGAACATGGAATCTAAGCAATGAACAAAGACTTTTAAAACTTGCGGTGTGAAACATTTGTATAGCTATAAAAACTTGTCAATAAGGGTAAAATGAGTAGTTTAATTTGAATTGTTTGAAAGATGTTATTCTTTTTGGAATGAAAGAAAAAAGAAACAAGACATGTCATCATATAGATTGAGACGGAGAAAGTACTTTTTATGTAAGGAGAGGGGAAGAGGCATTCTTATTTTTGGAGCAACCTTTTCCAATTTTCCTTCTTTTATGTAATTCTATAAGGTTTGGCTGGAAAAAAGATATGTTGGTTCGCGTCATACATCAGAATGGTTCAACACAGCTGATAGAAATGTTAAAACAGGACTTATTGCAAGTGTAATTGTGTCTCAGGTACCATTTTTTGTTGTAGCATAATGCCAAGAATTGAAACTTATGTGTTTCTGTAAGTTATAATTAACTTAATGTTAAATCTCTTTTGCAGTGGACTTGGGCAGCTACAATCTTACAAAGTTCTAATGTAGCCTGGGAGTATGGAAATAAGTGGACCCTTTTGGTATGCAAGCGGAGCTACTATTCAGGTACATCAAAATCATCCTTCGAAATTCCTGGCCTTAGGAAGATAAAATTCTTGGTGTTGTTTCTGAAAAAATTGACAAGAGGTTCTCCTTTTTGGTGTGATAGCAATAGAGATCAAACGAAAAGCCCCTCATGATCATACTATCTGTGAAATCGTAAAAGCAAGGTTTGTGGTGATTGGTGAACTATACTAGAGATGGAGATGATTCTGTTTTGTCCATACAGTCTATTGACTATTATGTACTCATATTTTCAGATGGGGAACTGCTTCTCAACTTGTTTTTCTGGGGTTTTGCTTCTTGACAAACATTATAGTAACAGCCATGTTGCTTCTTGGTGGCTCTGCTGTTGTCAATGCACTCATTGGTGTTAACATATACGCTGCAAGTTTTCTTATCCCTCTCGGTGTTGTAGATTACACCTTAGCAGGAGGGCTAAAAGCTACTTTCTTGGCTAGCTATATACATTCCGTCATAGGTATTTTACTTTTTTCATCAGTGTTGCTCTTTTTCATGCGCTCATCTAAGAGAAATTTATGGTTATTGATTTCAGTACACGTGATTTTTAGTCATCTTTGTGTACCTAGTTTATGCTGCAAGCAGTGAACTTGGCAGCCCAAGTATCATTTACAGACGTTTATTAGAAGTAGCTAGCAAATCAAGAAGTTGTCAAGAGCCAATCTCCCATGCAGGACAATCTTGTGGTCCTGTTACTGGGAATTTCAAGGGGTCATATGTTACTATGCTGAGTTCAGGTGGTCTCATCTTTGGTATCATCAACATCGTTGGCAATTTTGGAACAATTTTCGTTGACAATGTAGGTTTTTTCTTCCATGGGATATGGCAAGAAACTAGCTTATGATAAGTTTCTGCAACAATCCTGATAACGGAAGTATCGAAATTGCAGGATATTGTGTAAGTGCAATTGCTGCAAGACCATCATCAACACATAAGGGCTATTTGTTGGGTGGTTTAGTTTGGTTTGATATCACTAGGTCTTGGAGCACTGGCTCTTGATCTGCCGATAACAGCAAGTGAGGCTAGCCACAGACTTGTTCCTCCTGCTACAGCTATTGCTTTGATGGGAAAAGGGGGATCAATTCTTCTCCTTACAATGCTCTTTATGTAAGTGCCTAATCAAGAACTACGCGTGGAAAATGTTCTGTTAGCTGTCAATTACATGACTTCTTCTGTATTGATCAGGGCTGTCACATCTGCTGGTTCCTCTGAGCTAATCGCGGCCTCTTCATTATGTACTTATACATCTATCATACATACATCAACCCGGAGGCAAGTGGAGGACAAATCCTAAAAGTTTCAAGAGGGTTTGTCTTAGGCTTTGGCTGTTTCATGGGCATTTTAGCAGTAATTTTGAACAAAACTGGTGTTTCTCTAGGTTGGATGTATTTAGCAATGGGAGTTTTCATAGGATCAGCTGTTCTCCCAGTAGCCTCATGCTTTTATGGCGAAAAGCAAATGCTTTTGGTGCACTTCTAGGGGCAGTTACTGGCTGTTTGTTAGGTATTATCACTTGGTTATCAGTCACTAAGATCGAGTATGGAAGGATAAACCTTGCCACAAGTGGTAGAAATGCACCAATGCTAGCCGGAAACCTTGTTTCCATTCTTACTGGTGGAGCTATTCATGCTGTTTGCAGCATTTTTAGACCTCAGAATTATGACTGGGAGACTACAAAACAGATCACTGTGGTTGAAAAGGAAAAGAGTGAATTGCCACCTGAAGAGTTCAGAGAGGAGAAACTTAATAGAGCCAAAGCATGGATAATCAAATGGGGCATCGGTTTCACATTTGTGATAGTAATTCTCTGACCTATTTTTACACTTCCTGTGGGTCAGTCAAAAAACCTCAATCTTTAGTATATATCATAGTACGAGTGTTCGATGATTAACTAAGTCGCAAACTTGATAATGCAGGGCAATTTAGCAAGGAATACTTCACATTCTGGGCTGTAATATCTATTGCATGGGGTACAGTAGGATCAGCAGTGATCATTGCTTTGCCATTGATGGAAAGATGGAGAGCAATCATAAGTGTGCTTAATGGCCTGTCTACAAATGACAGAGTTATGGAAAAATTAGAAGACTTGAACTCAAAACTGGATGCATTTATTATAGCAATGCCTGAAGTAGAGAGAGTATATTTACTTGAGAAAGAAAGGAGCAAGAAGAAGGAAGCATCAGAATCTGATCAGATTGTTGCTTCATCAAGTCATTGAATATCCAGAGAAAACAAGTGGTTCGGTGTGTATTTGAAGAAACTTCACAAAGAGCTCTTCGTTCACAATCAAAATATTAAGGCCTATACACATAAAAGGCGAATCCAGATTTTTAGATCTTATAGATTTCATCTTTAAAGTATTTAGCACTGAACTTATGCCATATCAAAATACTAAGTTCAGTCTTAATAGATCATCTATTTAGACCATCTATCAGCTCCGCGTAAGCTATTCTCATCCTATCCGATCTTTACAGTAAGTTTCGCTGATATATAAACATTTGTCAAAGATACATGACTTGTCCGCAAACCAAACAACTCTTCTGAAACAAATTCAGACAACAAAATGAAATCACATTTAGCTGCCTGATAACCATGTCAAAAGTTGTGAAAGTTGTCACACACTTCATATTTCAGAGAGGCCAATACACATTAGATCAGACAATTTTCCCAACACAGTTCAAACATTTCAATAAAATCTTGAAACTTCCACGAGGGTTCTTTTTTTAAATCAGGAAGTTGGTTTCATGAAAAAACCAGAAGACAAAACAAGAAACTCAAAAAGGAACCAGTAAGTTGCACTGTTGTAGTCCTCAGAATTCAAAATTCAACCATTTAGTGTAGTAGACACAGGTTTTCGGGGATATAATTCCATCTGGTGTACACAAACTAATCCTGGGGCAAGCACCACATGGAATGGAAGCCATTGGCCCTATTATTTTCGGACCTGAAGCATCTCTGATTGCAGTTCTATAACAAATCAATCCAACTGGAATAGAATGATACTCTCCCAATCCAGTACTCTTCACCTCTATAATAACATCGTCTAAAACCATAGAGTTCAATATTTCCCCGACTTGTTGACTCGTGCAGCACTCAACCACTTTGCGTTTCATCAAAAAGTCGTGGATTCCCTCGACAGTAGCAACTTTCATCATTCCTATAACCTTAAGGCAGGTCTCCCTAAGAACAGTGATGAACTCCTTGTCAAGTTTTCCCTCAGAATACCATGCTCCACCGGTGAGTTCCTCGGAAGGTTCATACTCAACAGCCATGTAATGCTTCTTTAACTTATTTTGGATAGAAGGGACTTTTTTAATCAAATTCTTTTTCACGAGGGAAGTTAGGGATTTATCGACAAGAGCTGGTGCGAGGTTAGCCTCTCTTTTCACGTCTGCTACCCAGATACCCAGACTTTTTTTACTTCTGACGACATTGAGCACTGTAAGTTCAGCATCTACAAGTCCCTGAGTAGATGAATCAGGTCTTTTCCGCTTCATGGCGGCTGCTTCACTTGAACGGCTCATCTCTGTTAGCACAACAAGAATAAATCAAAACTAAAAATTGCAATTGAAACAAATCATACTGAGAGTGCGTGAATGAAATTTATACTTGTACATCTTAAAATAAAGGTAGAAAAATGGATAAACAAATTCGAACCAATAAAATTACAAAAGAGAGAGAGTGGCGGAAGGGGAGGTCACCGACTCCGATTTGTCTGATGCCGTCACTATGCAAAACTAGCTTGTAGATTGTGGTTAAGTTTTTAACTGGGGGAGGAGAGAGAGAGAGGGTTCGGGGAAGTGAGTTCTGATTATCCTTGTGGCATTGAACGAATGACAATTTATTTTGAAAAACAACTCATAAATATCTTTTAACCCCGGAAATACCCCTCTTTTATTTTTTGGTCTAAAAATATTTATTTTTGGGTTCAAACATATCCTTCAATAACAAAAATAGTTAAAGTCAATTTTAATTTTTTAAAAAGTCATGTGATATTTTCTAATTGATCATACGTATTCATAATAATTCAAATTGTTATGATCAATTAGAACATGTCATATGCCTTTTTAAAGAGTTAAAATTGACTTGACTATTTTTGTTAAGTTGAAGAATTTGAAAAAAGTGAAAGAGGGGGTATTTATGAACTTTTCCCATAGGTTAGGAATATTTATGGGTCTTTTTCCCTTAATTTTTAAAGACATTTTTGAATCAAACTATCAATTGAGATATTTTTATTCTATCTCACATGGGTTAAAAAAGAAAGAAAGAACAATGATACATATTGTTAACCCGAAAAATGGCTTTGATTTCAAAAATTCGATTTAATACCTAATCAATTTAGGTACAAATCAAATTTTCGAAATTCGAAAGAGTCGCCACCTAATTTTAAGGATAATTAGGAAACCAATAAACATTTAAAAAGATCTAACTAGAAAAATCTTTTTAAAAATACCGAGAGATGGATAAGGGTTCAATTTTTATTTTGAGAAGAACTTAATCACTCAAAATGACCGTTAATGTGCGGTCAACCAACAATTAGGAAATTGACTAACTTTTAAAAGATTGGATTGACTTTGAAAAAAGTTGACTAGTTTAAAAATTGACTAATTTTAAAAAAAATTGGCTAAATTTGAAAGAACGTAACCAAATGAGAAAGAATTGACTAAACTTAAAAAATATATTGGCTACATCTGAAAGAATTGACTAAATTTGAAAAATTGACTATCTTCGTAAAGTTGACTAAATCTGCTAAAGTTGACTAAATTTAAAATTA
Source organism: Solanum virginianum (assembly GCA_000787875.1). Classification (NCBI taxonomy): domain Eukaryota; kingdom Viridiplantae; phylum Streptophyta; class Magnoliopsida; order Solanales; family Solanaceae; genus Solanum; species Solanum virginianum. Next base: position 82,602 of record DF358208.1, read on the forward strand.
ATAAACACTTCAAACTAAAAGTAAAGTGTACGAATAATTTCAACATTTAAGAAAATGATTGATAACGAAAATTAAAATAAATGGAGGCAATGTTGGGGAAACAATTAGATTAACAAATAATAAATACAAAAATGTTAGAGTTAGTATCAAATAATAACAAATATTATAAATAAAATAATAAAACAAGGAAAAATAGAGGGAATAGAAATTGGGCTTGGCAGGCCCAGATTCAAATCTGCCCAGTTTATAAAATGAATTGGGCCTGCTTCCCTGCTGCTGCTCCTGCTAATGGGCTTGTGACCCATATTTCCTATGATATACACTTATCGTATATTTGCGCATATCAATGTATACACACTGATCTTCGATTTCCATAACCTGTGCCGTAACTCCGAGACTTGCAGTTGATTCCTTGTCCTGTGAATTGGGGCTGACTTGATAGAAAGAGACCTTGGGCCTCCATGGCCCAAGAAATGCAAAATAGGAGTCCAAAATGGATTCGGAGGGTATCACATGCGGAAAAAAACAAGAAATACACTTAGTGATTTCTCATCAACAAGATTGGAAGTAAATATTACTAATTACTTAACCCGAAAATCTTAATGCATTAGTAATATCAACAGGAACAAGAGAGAGTCTAATTTTAAGACATTTAAACAAACATGCAGTTTGTATACATTCAAGCACTCATTCACTCGTAAACAATAATACGGTTACAGGAAGTACAACATGAATAACGTTACTCCTAAGTTGAAAATTCTAGCAACCAACTTCAAACTTACACTTGATAGACCGAGTTCCCAATCTTCATGTTAACAGATCACTTTTAAGAGAAGAACTCAAGGCATTAAGATGTGACAGGTTTAAAAAAAATGTTGTATTGGTACCAACAAAACACACATGGATAGGTAAGGAAAGATACGGGCTCTCCTCAAGCTCGACCTTAAGTAAAGAAATAGTTAGGGATTTATCGACAAGAGCTGGTGCGAGGTTAGCCTCTCTTTTCACGTCTGCTACCCAGATACCCAGACTTTTTTTACTTCTGACCACATTGAGCACCATGCTAAACGAGCTAAAATGGGCCAAAATTTGATATTTTTATCTCCTTATTGCAAAGTGTCTTGGACATCATATGGGAAAGATATAAGTTCAACTAAATACACTAACATAGGAAAACTAATAGAGATAGGGGGTAGATAAAGGTAGATAAAGGTAAAAGAGTAGGCTGTCGCACACTAAATCATAAGAACATTGATTTAATTCAACAAATTAAGGTGAAATAATATGGAAGATATGAAATCCTAAAATAAATCCCTATTTTGTTCTTTAGTTAACATAGGGAATAGGGGATAGGAATAGGAAGAAAATTTTGAAACAAGGAACAATTCATATGACCATAGATGCTAGAGCCTAGCAAATTAGTCTTTTTACTCGATAGATTCGAACAACACCTATATAGCTACAAAATAGAAGCAAATAAGTCGCTGCCCATAAAAAGGAAAATAACATACATAAAAATAAGGAGGCAAAAAATCATAGATTCGACAACAGTCAACTCTTAACAGAAAATACAAAATAAAAGAAAAGGAACAGAGAACAGAAACATGCTTTCAACATTTTTCAACAATTTCAGCGTAATGAAGACATGTATATTATCCTTTATGACTAAAGAACTCAGATTCCAGGCAAATCCAGTAGAAGCAAAGGCAAATGACGTCAATAGCATACCAACAGTTATATTCATATAGCCACATGACTTGAAGACATGAAATCAACAACCAAAAGAAAGCTATAACATGCCAAAACCTTAAACACTAATAAACAAATCAAAGCCAAAGACGAGCTAGGGGATCACTTTAAAATGGAACATGATCTTTATATCCTGCCAACAATGAACTTCAAACGACAGATTCAAACTAGGTAACATTACTGATCAAAACAGAGCTATGAAACGAAAGAAACAAGAGAAACTTAAGACAAGACAACGATGAAAGCAGTATACGATATTATAACCAAATCTTTCTAATCTTCTGATAATAGCATGAAGGATGTAGCAGCAGCAAACAAAAACACAAGAAAAGGACAAGCTAGCAGAGATATGACCACGATTATTTTGGGGATGTGATGACTTTCAGATTTTGGGGAACGTTAAGTAATAAACTTAGTAATTTTGAGTTATTTCTGCCTTATTAGTTTAACCTCTCGATTATTATCATATTTTATAAGTTGAATTGTTAGTATCGATTGGGATTTATATGTTGGTTTGCCCACCTAAGAAACTTAGTAAGTGTGGGTGCCACTTACGGCCCGTTATGAGTTGTAACATCCAAATAAATATCATATGTAATAACTTGAATAATTAGTATAGAGGGTGAGTTATATGTTGGTACGCCCACCTAGGAAGGTAAGTGTGGGTGCCACTCACGACCCATTTTGGATCGTGACAAACTTGGTATCACAGCCTTAGGTTCAGCGATCTCATCACACAAGGACAAGTCTAGTAGAGTCTCACGGAACGATACGAAGACGACTTTACTTTTCTTCCAGAGGCTATAAAACTTTAGGAAAACCCTCTTATTTATGTCTTTCGTGCTATTACCTAAATCCAATTGGTATCTAGGTAATACAAACTGGTATCTGATTCTCGTCATTCTATTTCACAGGATGGTTAGAACTAGAGCAACAACAGTGCCTGAGCGAATTGTAGGTCGAGGAGGAGGAGTAATGAGAGGTCATAGGAAAAAACCCACCAAGGGTAGGGGCCAAGCAGCTGGTCCAACCAGAGAAAGAGCAGCAGCCCCTCCACCAGCTCATGAGGTAGCTAGAGAGGATGTTGAGGTAGTGGATGAGCAGTCGCATGATAAGGAAACACCACCCTAGCCTACCCCAGAGATGATTCACCAGGTTCTCACCTATCTCAGTAGGTTATCCGATCAGGGCCAAACACCTCCAGTACCTCAAGTTCAGGGATCACAACATGCAACTGTTACAACTCCTCATATAGATGCATCCTTGGAAACACACATGTTTCCCCAATTGACTACAGGGCCTATAATGACTAGTGACCAACATGATCTTTTTGTCAAGTTCCTAAAGTTGAAACCTCCAGTCTTCAGAGGCACTGAGTCTGAGGATACTTATGAATTCCTTGTCGATTGCCATAAGTTGCTTCATAAGATGGATATCATAGAGCAATTTGGTGTTGAGGTTATGACGTACCAGCTTCAGGAAGATGCTAAAGTATGGTGGAGGTCGCATATTGAGTGTCAGCCAGCAGAGGCACCACCTATGACTTAGACAACCTTTTCTGACTTCTTTATGGAGAAGTATATTCCTCGGACTTTGAAGGACAAGAAAAGAAACGAGTTTCTTAATATAGAGCAGGGAAAAATGCCTGTTGCAGCTTACGAGACCAAATTTCATGCTCTATCGAAATATGCTACTCAGCTTTGTTTCAGTCAAGAGGAGAGGATTCATCGCTTCATAAAGGAATTGAGGTCCGATTTGCAGATTTCAGCCGTGCAGGTGGCTGATTCAGCAATGTCCATTCAACAATGTCCTTTCAATAGGTGGTTGATTTTGTTATACGAGTAGAGGGGGTGAAGCCAGATGATTTCACCAAGACAACAACATTTAAGAAGTTCCATAAAGGAAGAAAGTTTAGTAGATCTTACTCCAGAGAACAGAGTTCAAGTGGTTATTCAGCCCGTCCGATTCAATCTTCATTGCAGATTTCAAATGGGATTCCATCAGGAACTAGCCAACCTCTCCCTAATTTTAGGGGTTATATTCAATCTTCTTCATATTCACAGAGGCCTACTCTTGATCCTAGGGCTTGTTATAGATGTGGTGAGGTTGGCATGTTAGGAGGTATTGTCCAAGACAGAGTCAGGCTTGGTATGATCAGGGTTATAGGGGCCCAGTACCTAGAGGTCGAGGTGGTCATGGTAGGGATCATCATTCTGGGGGACGTAGTGGCCAAGGTCGTGGGGGTCACCAGTCTGGTCGGGGTGGCGGGCATGTTCGAGCTACCGGTATGCAGCCTGGCAGAGGAAATGGTCAGATAGGTGATAGAGCCCATTGTTATGCTTTTCCAGGGAGGTCAGAGGCAAAGGCATCAAATGCTGTTATCACAGGTACCCTTCTGGTCATCTTGGATTGCAATCAACTTTGTTTAAATTTTTTTATAAAGGTAATTTTAGGATAAGTTTCACATCTATTAGTAGTATGTGGATGAACCCCATTGTTGAGAATGACTCTCCAAAAATGGTAATATTGAATTGTACTTTACTAAATATTCAAAATAATAAATCTATATCTATACTATATTAAAAGTATGAAGGTCCTTTAGAAATATTGTGTAACACCTCATAAAATTACCAAAACACCTCTAAAATGTATCGTGCTTATAATGCGTCTTCCAAAGCTTTGATGGGAAATTTGAGTTCAGATTTATGATCAGCGCAAAAAATCAAGAGGGAAAATGGCCTCAACCCGATTTTAGAGCAACCGGATCAAAAAATAATTTTCACTAATTAATTTTCAGACAGTGTTGATGCGCGCCCCAAGCGCGACACACTAGGGACGCACACCTACACTTATATTTTTTTTAAAAATTTGAACGAGAAGTTTAAATTTCATACGGAAGAAATTTTGCAGAAAATACACTGGTCCGCACCCCTGGAGCATCGCAGACCAGTGTAAAAGTTATGAAATTTTTCTTTAAATTCAGGAAGGGCCTTTTGGTCAATTCCCATCCTATTCTAAGACTCAAAACATATTTAAGAGGTCATTTATTCATACAAAGGGTTTTAAAACACATTCTTTTCCTAGTTCAAAGCGAGGGTTCTTGAGGGAGAAAGAAGAGAAAGTTGGGGATATCAAGCTTCGAGGTCAAATTCTTGAAGAGGATTAACAATTCTTCATCCCAGGTATGTAAGGCTTAACTAAAAGTATGAGATTGTTCTCTCATGTGTCCCATAGATGGTCTTAGAAGTGAGTTGAAAGTTCTTGAGTCTACTTACATGATTTCTTGATTATTTTCTTGAGAACTTATATTTATTATATGTATTTTCATATGTTGATGATCATAATAAACTTATTTTCTTGAATTGAATATTTTCATGATATATTGCATAAACCTGTCATGACCCAAGCCTAGGGCCTAGACGTGATCGACGAATGGGTTTGAATTGAATATTTTCACCAGATATTGCATAAACCCTACTTATTATTTCATAAAGATTGCATGAATGAAGATAGGAATTGATTCGAGAGCCTTGATTGAGAATGTTGATAGAGATTGTGATTGTGAGTGTAAGGGTGATGACAGATCGATAGAACTTGATAGTCCCTTGAGTCTCCATAAATAAACTCTAATGATTTGTCTATTCTATTATCCATAATGATTATTCTAAGCCCTGAGCTATTGATTGAGAAGTGGACTAATGAGAGGGCGAGAGTCCCTATGAGGCTGATTTGAGATGAGACGATTGATGATGATCGAATGATGTTGATGTTTATGAGCATGTTGAGTCCTGCGAGGAGTATTGAGCATCGCAAATGAGTAAAAGTGAGTCTCACTCGCACTCATTAACTACGTGGCCAGCGTAGAAGAGGATTGGACCGTGAGAAATAGATGTTTCCTTAGTCCCAAAAGAGGATTTGATGTTATTATAAACCCACAGATGTACGCCCTCCTACCCCGACAAGGTACTGGGCGGATACCACAATGACATCACTTCGTTGTACTATCACCGGCTCATAGGTGATGGATGTAGGTCCGAGAAACTCCCAGAAAATTTTCAAACTGAGTAATCTGAGTCGAGATGAGAAGAGATGTGATGAGTTGAGGTGAGTTTCTTTGAGATGAGTCCCTCTGAGATGAGTTTGTTTTGACTGGTGAGTTGAGTGGTTGATGGGTCATTTGTCTACTCTTTATTCTTATTTTAGATAGACATTTGACATGTTGATTGCTACTATCCTTGCTGTTGATTGTTGTTTCTATATTACTCTACTTGTTTTAGTTCCACTCAACTATTTTATATACTAATACATTCCACGTACTGACGTCCCCCTCTGGGACTGTATCATTTCATGATGTAGATATATGGGAGCGAGATCATCAGCAGACGCATCGTTGAGGATCATTGGACGTTCAGCGAATTGGTGAGCCATTTTTCATCTTGCTTTAAAGTTAGTTATTGATTAGCTTTTATTTTGATTGAAGTAGTCATGGGTCTATCATTGGCATCACCTACTAGTGATAGAGGATTCATAGACTAGAGTCGGATTGCTGATTTGATAAAACTATGAGCTAGTTTCTTTTCTACTAGCCTTTATTATAGTATTATTTTGAGATTTGAGGAGATGAGCCCATTTACTTCATTTTGTTCTTCCGCTGATTAATAAAATGTATGAATGAATGAATGTATGAGGCCAAGTGGTTTGCTTGGGGACTAGCAATAGTCTGTAGGACAATACCTTCCACTGAATGTGATGAGGCCAAGTGGTTCACTTGGGGACTAGCAATAATCTTTGAATGTCGGTTACATTTAGGGTACCCTCCCGGGACATGACATATTGTTTGAACTTTTTGCCCTTTATTAAATACTTCTCTTTAGACAAAATTATCTTTTCACCATGTTTTGAAAATTATTTTTATTATTATTTAATAAAATTAAATATCATAAAAATTAATTGGAGAAGATTTTTCTTATTATAGTTAAATTCCTACACAAAGAATACTTTTCACTAAAATTAAATGAAGGTGATTTTCTTATTATAGTTGAATCCCTACACAAAGACTCCTTTTCCAATTAAAATAAACTTGATTAAAAAAAAAAGGCCAAAAAGAATTTTTAAATAATAATTAAAGAAAAGTTTCTTTTTTAAAAGGGAAAAACGTAGTTATAAGGAAGATTGAATTTAAAAAATTTGACACAAATAATTCCAAGATGTGACGTAACATGGGTGAGGTTTTGGAGCCATTATTAAAGGGCTTTGGCAAAAAATTCCTATTTTGAAAATATTTTACCATAATTAATTAGTTTGTCAATTTTTTTTGACTAATAACTAATTGGTATTTATTGGTTTGTCAATTTCTTTTTACTATAATTAATTAATTTGTCAATTTTCTTTCTTTTTCCTTTATGACTGTATTATTTAAATAAAAGTTCTTTTAATTTCACCATGAATTCTAATTATATGATGACAAGTTTTATTCTAAATATGATAATTCTCTACTTCTATGAAAAACACTTCAATTTCAACTTTTGATTTATCAATCATTTAACAATTCGGCCTACATTTTCTTATTTTAAAGTTGCAATCAACTTTTTTCTCGCTTTAGATCTTATTTTATGTTTTTTCCCGAACTTCAATTTGATTCTCAGGTTGACTTATATTAGACATTCACTTTCTTTGTTTCATATTCTTTTCCTTTTCTTTTTCACTTTTTGAATTTGAAGAAAATAATATTAATTTTTATGTCAGCTTAAGTTGTTTCATTCAAATTATATTATGTCCTTAGTTTAGTTATGAGTTATAATTAATTTCTGTTATTTAAAAATTTCTCTTATTTTGAAAATAACATCTCCGTCTATTCACAAGTTTTATCTATTCAGGTAAAGTAATATCTTAAGTAAGGTAGTACTTCTTCATCATCTTATAAATTTTATTTTGTTATAAATTTATATATTGTTCTTCTTATTATTATTTTCAAACGATTTATTTTAGACAATCTCGCAATTGATTCTGAGAATGACTTGATGAATGAAGTTGTACCAATTAATATCGTAAAAAGATATAATTCTTACTGGATAATAAAATTCTTACTTATTGACAATGAACAAAGCACTTGAAAGAGTTTAACATTTGTCGACGAATAGGTAATAACTTTTTTTCAAATTCGTTACGAATAAACTTTAGAATATTTAATTAAAAATTAATTAAAAGACTTGCGCAAAGATTTAACAAATATATTTTTAATTAACTTTGATTGAGCTAAATTTATTTATTTATTTACAATAGGAGGATGCTTGAGAGCAAGATATTAGTATATTAATTAGTGGTGTCAATTTGTGGTATTGTACCTAATATATTTGTAAGTTTGTACAATAAAATATCAATAATTATTAATACATTATAGCTAAATCGAAAATTAATCATATTTGTGTATTTTTAAAAAATTAAAATTTAATCATTACATCAATATAATAACATTCATTATCATTATTTGACAAATATTGAAGTGTAAGGTTAATAATTTTTAGACATGTTTTTCTTTCATTCGTTTTATATCAATTGATGCAATGCACAAGTGCAACGCACATATGCTAAACTAGTACTATATTAAAAGCATGAAGGGCCTTAAAAATGTTGTTTGAATTTTTTTCCCTTCATGAAAATACTCTATTTTAGACAAAATCATCTTTTCACTATTTTTCTTAATTTGTTACATTATTTTTTATCATTTAGATTCAAGATTCACTTTTAAATTAGAATTTTTTTTTATTTGGAATTCGCTCTTGATTTAGGACTATTATGTATAAATAATTGTCCAAACTATGAAGAAAAAAGGAAAAATATTATTATTTATCTAATATTCAAGACGTTGAAATTAACTAAAACCTTAATTATCAAATATTTTGTTAATAAAAGTATGTAATATAAGAAATTTAAAAAGAAAAAGAGTAACTAAAATTATGTTGAAATATTAAATTACTCATTTTATATTTAGGAGTCTCTTTTCATATCTATATATTATAAATAATTAAATTAATTTTCTCATGTTTGCCCATTCATATATATTAAACTATTGCACCAAATTAATAGCATTTATTTAATTTTGTTTATATGAATATTGTATTTATTTTTAGTGACAAGTATTATTTATATATAATTTTTAAATTGACATGATACATACGTGCAAAGCATGTACACTAAACTAGAAATGTTTAGTGAATCGTCTTTTTACTATTTTTTTAAATTTATTATTTAATCATGTAATTTTTAGATTGACACGATACATACGTTTAGTGATCTCAACATTGTGAGAAGAAATGTATGAAAAGAAGGAAATATCATATTCAACGAGATAAAACTACGCACTAGTTAATGAGAAATAAGAACTTAATCAATTTACTCATTTAAATAACTCACACTAAAATTTAAAAAAATGAAAACCTCTTGATCATAACAGTAAGAAAAAAAACATATGGTATAGATTTAAATATCTTTTTCAAGTCTTTATAATATAAAAAAAATATAAATGGCTTGTATAACAGGGACATATATAGTAATTCATTAAATCTTCTTTCTATTTCACTAAGTTTTAATTTCATATTTTAAATTATAGTTAAATTTAATTCTTCAATAAAAGTGTTCTTATAGTCACTGGCAAAAAAAATATATGTATATATCACAAAGTTGTAGTTAATAATTAGAATAATTCATTTTCTCTGATATAGTCTTGAACTTTGCCCAATAATCCAGAACTTTGAATTAAATTATTTGAATCTTCATATATATTAATAAAATTTTGGATAACAAAAATCAATATTGTCACGCCCCGAGCCTATATCCTGGACGTGGCCGACACTCGAAAATCATTTCTAGTCTCAAGTGAACCACTTAGCCTGCCTAACTTACTCAGCGGAAGATATTAATACCGTAATGAACTAGAATGAACTCAAAATTCATGAACTTAAAGATACAGTAGTAATATATACAACTTAACTCATAACCTTTCAAACAATTTCAAAGAAATAACTTGAACAATATCTTTCTAGTCTATGAAGCCTCTAAAGTACTGATCTGAACAAGGCATCGGAGTAGGCTCATGGGTACCTCAACTAAAATAAATACAAATAAATAAAGGCTCCCAAGCTTCTCTAGATGCAAAGAGGCCTCTCGGAATGCTGATGGGGACTGTCTCACTAAAAATCTACTAACATGAATACCAAAATCTGCATCATAATATGATGCAGCGCCAAAGGCGTCAGTACGTGGAATGTACGGTATGTGAATGGCCAAAAAGTAGTAAGGATAGGATACTCACTTTAAAACTGAACTTTGAGATAGCTTAATGGATAAAAGTATGTCATGCAAATAAAAGATATATTTTTTAAACTCGTTTCAAGGTACAACTTAATATAAAAGAGATACTTACTTCAATGCATTCATGAACATAAACAAATATATAAAAATATAATACTCAATTACTTAGCTCTAAAATAGCTCAACTCAATTTATTATGCAACATAACAGAGAGAAAATACTTGAATGAAGATATGATAAATCTCGGTGTGTAAAATAATAAACTTTACTTCTTGGGGAGTTTATCTAACTGACAATCACCACTATGAGCTTAGTGATGATACAATGTCTTTCCCACGCTGCCAGAGCCATCCCATACTTTTGCCGAGGTAAGGAATGAAAACTAGGGGAGTGGATCCATCCCAAAATTGGGCCATCTCAGTGGCAAGTAAGGAATTGTGCTCTACTTGACTCTTTTCTTTGACTAAAAATAGTATCATTACATGTATCTCAAAAACATAAATGCATCACTCAGCTATCTTGCAATTACAAAACTTTAAATACTTCTTAGACTTAAACTGTAAACTTTATAACTTTTCATGAAATAGATATAGAGTTCTCATAATTTTAACCATAGTTGTAAATCTTGTCTCAATATCTTAATTCAATAATAAAATAAACAAGAGTCATGATCCTTATCAAGAAAATATGCATGAACAATATTTTGATGAAATTCACTAGTAATGGAGGAAACTTTTATCTCAACTCATAATTATGATCTTGGGTAGAAACTAGTACTTAAGGATACTAAAATAATAGTAGATTAATTTTTAGAGGGCCTTACATACCTTAGAGATTAGTTCTTGGAAGAATTGAAGAAGATTCTTGAATTCTTGACTTGGAACCTTTAGAGTTCTTGATGAAGAACGCTGATTCTTGAAAAAAGAAGAATCAAGAATTCCTTTCTTGGAATTCTTAAATATGTTTCATGAAACCCTAGGTTATGATTTAAGATTCTATTAGGGATTCATGAATAGTTGAAGAAATTCGGGTTGGGTAGATTGAAATCTATGAAGAATAACTTACCTCAAGGATGAATCTTGAAAGCAAATCCTAACTTGATGACTTTCTTGATGATTCTTGAGCGTTCATGTTTAAGAGTGAAGGAGAGGATTTTTGATTATGAAAACTGACATTTTTGGGCTTTTTATTTAGTTGCTAGAAATTCTTTGGACTTGGCTTAACATAAAAGATCCCTTGTACTAGTATATTAACTTAGAAGGGATTGGGGAATGATCAAAGTGCCTTTTCCGAATTAAAAAATAAAATTTGATCTCGAAATACCTTGTCCGCGATGCACCTGGAGCGCAGACATGTGTATTTCACGAATTTCTCAGAATACATTCTTCCTAGGAAGTTTAAGAAAATCCCAAGTGTAGATCCATGCCCCAGGCATGTCGCGCCCTGGGCACGCACTCACACTATCCCAGATTTAATTACAAAAAATTATTTTCCAACTCAGCTGCTTTAAAATCGGGTCGAGACCACTTTTCACTTCATTTTTCATGTTGATCGTAAATGCAGTCTTGGATTTTCCATTGGAGCTTAGGAAGACGCATTATGTGCACGATTTCATTCTAGGGGTATTTCGATAATTTCACGGGATGTTACAAATATATTGTATTGCAACAAATGCCTGATATTTCTTTTGACTTAAAAGGACATATTCAAATTTATACAATAAGAAATATGAGACATATTTTTTATAGACAAAGTTATAAATTATAAACGCGACTAATTATACAATAATAACAAAGTGTTGAATGTCTCTGTAGACAGTAAAATTTTGTAGGATTACATTGAAATTTTGTAGGACTCTACAAAAAAAAGTCCTAATATGATTAGAAAACTTGCAAAGTATAACCGGGACACTTTCTTTGAAACCTATTCTTGGGTACAAATTGATTTCAATTTTGGGCATTTTCACCACGTCCGTCTCAACACCGACAGAACATTCTCACACTTTGGTAATCTGTTCTTCTTCTTTACTTATTATTATTTTTTTAATTTTGTATATTCTTTTTTTGTTCCTCTTTCTTTTGTAGGGTTGTGAATTTAAGCTTCATTATTTCACAGAAAATTTGATCTTGAGTTTTGAATGGATAAATCCGTGCTCACGCCTTGATGAATCATATATTTAATTCTTCAAGAAATAACTTATTTGGCTAACGAATCATCCTTCTATTTTTTTAATCACATGGATGTTTTGTATTTCATATGAAAAGTGACTAAAAAAAAGAATATATATGCATTTAATTCATCAAGAAATAACTTCTTTGATTGATGAATCATCTCTTTTATTTTTAATCACATGGGTATTTGTATTTCATATGAAAGTGACCATAGAAATAATATACATATATTTAATTCATCAAGAAATAACTTCTTTGATTGATGAATCATCTCTTTTATTTTTAATCACATGGGTATTTGTATTTCATATGAAAGTGACCATAGAAATAATATACATATATTTAATTCATCAAGAAATAACTTCTTTGATTGATGAATCATCTCTTTTATTTTTAATCACATGGGTATTTGTATTTCATATGAAAGTGACCATAGAAATAATATACATATATTTAATTCATCAAGAAATAACTTCTTTGGTTGATGAATCATCTCTTTTTTTTTTTAATCACATGGGTATCTTGTATTTCATATGAAAGTGACTAAAAAAAAGAATATACATGCATTTAATTTATAAAGAAATACCTTCTTTGGTTGATGAATCATCTCTTTTTTTAATCACATTGTATTTCATATGAAAATGACTAAAAAAGAATATACATGCATTTAATTCATCAAGAAATAACTTTTTTAGTTGATGAATCATCTCTTTTTTTTAATCACATTGTATTTCATATGAAAGTGACCATAAAAAGAATATACATGTATTTAATCCATCAAGAAATAACTTCTTTGTTGATGAATCATCCTTTTTTTTAATCACATTGTATTTTGTATGAGAGTGACTAAAAAAGAATATACATGTATTTAATTCATCAAGAAATGGCTTCTTTAGTTGATGAATCATATTTTCTTTCTTTTTTTATAATCACATGCTCCCAAATAATCTTATTTTTATCTTTTTTGTGAATAGAATAAAATAAAATACTTACAAAGAAAAATGATAATTTTTTTCTTTGTAGTGAAGAGTCCATGGTTATTGTATTTCCTTGTCAACTTGGTCCCCAATTTTCTTTTATTGTAGGGCCATAATTCAAGATTCTTCGTATTACAACAACTTGGTCTTTGGGTGTGAAGGGATGGATCCGCATCCCCCCACCTTAAGCAAGGTAATTTCATGGTAGTTCTTATCGCGCAAAGGAATGGATACTCATTCTCGCCTTAAGAACAAGGTAACTTTATGGTAGTTCTTATCGCGCAAAGGAATGGATACTCATTCTCGCCTTAAGAACAAGGTAACTTTATGGTAGTTCTTATCGCGCAAAGGAATGGATACTCATTCTCGCCTTAAGAACAAGGTAACTTTATGGTAGTTCTTCTTATCACGCAAAGGAATGGATATGCATTCCCGCCTTAAGAACACGGTAACTTTATGGTAGTTCTTATCGCGCAAAGGAATGATACTCATTCCCGCCTTAAGAACAAGGTAACTTTGTGATAGTTCTTATATTACAAAGAAATAGATACTCGCCAATAATTGTTTCAACCAAGGCTGAGAACTTTTCTCGAATGTTTGGATGCACTCTCGCCCCACCTTAAGAACAAGGTAACTTTATGGTAGTTCTTATCATGCAAAAGAATGGATACTTATTCCTACCTTAAGAACAAGGTAACTTATGGTAGTTCTTATCACGCAAAGGAATGGATACTCATTCCCACCTTAAGAACAAGGTAACTTTATGGTAATTCTTATTACGCAAAAGAATGGATACTCATTCCCGTGTTAAGAATAACAAAGAGCTTTTCTTGACAAGATTATATTTGTATATTTTTCTTGTCGTTTTATGTTTAAGTTCATCACTAATGACTTCTTCTATTCCTTGTAGTTTGAAAAGATGATGATTTTCAATTAGTACATCTCTCCTTCCACCAATCTTAAGTATCTTGTAGTCAAAACTGAAGATGGGGTGGAGCAAACAAGGTTCTCGACTCTAACTCCATTAGCTGGTCGATATGTGAGTACATGGCCTTCTTTGAAAAACCCACTTCATATGGCAAATTGGACTTCAATGAAAACTCACAATTCCAATAAGCTACTCAAGTTGTGGTCTCTTCAAGCACTAGATCATCATCATGCTAACATTACAACTTTCCTTCCAAGCTTAGGTTATCGCATAATTCAAGGTGTGATTCACTGGGGAAACACCATGATAGTTGAGGGAGAGTATAGCCACATTCCAGGTATTGGGAGTGGACCGAAGATGTACTTGGTAGGTGTCAAGAAGCCTTGGCTATGGCTCAAATTTATGATGCCATTTATGCATCAGTTTTCACTTATGATTGTAATTTAAATATTTTACAAGCATTATGTGAAGCTTGGTGCCCCAAAACAAACATGCTTCTTACATCTATTGGGAAATTGTCCATTTCTTTATGGAACTTACCTGTCTTTGGAGGCTTACCAATTTTAGGTTCTTTGTATGAAGAATTGGTACCTGAGGTCAAGCAACTTACTGGGTTTGATGAAAAGAAGACAAAATATCTTCCTCGAACTTGTGAATATTTATTTGCGGCCTATCATCATCTTCAGGTTGCTAACCAAAGGGTATCTTTTGGCCAATAGATAGAGTTTTGGTGCAAGAGACCCTAGCAGAACTTTTTCTGACTCAAAGAGATGGTCACATGTTGAAGAAAAGGTATTCTCCAAGATCAGTGTGAATTATAACGAAAGAGATGAGACATATCAGATAGCCTTCTTATCTTGTTGGTTGTGCACTTTTGTCCTTCCAAATAAGGAAGGCCATTATATTTGTCCCAGGACTTTCAAGATGGCAAGCTTTATGATGGGTGGGAAAAAGGTTAGCCTCGCAATTCTAGTGTTGGTCAGTATCTCCAATGGTTTGAATAAGATCTCAACTGCATCCCAACTTAATCAAATTATAGTCTGCTCCCCATCCATTATGTTTATGTTTGGCTTGGTTATTATTTCAAGACTCATTTCGCATTTGCCAATGGGCCCTTTGTTCCTACTATGGTAGTATATTCTAGATAAGGTGCCGCAAGGTACTTTGATAAAAATGATGCGACGAAATGTATCCATGGTGGAGAGAATGTTGCTTGGTCCTTTACTATGTTAGATAAGAAGTGCACTTACTTTTATGTAGATACTGGTCGTGTACCAGAGTTGGAAATGAGCTACTTCATGAGTATGACATTCAATTATCTTCCCCTTAGATGCAAAAATTCATTTATCACTGGGCCATATAGCCTACATCGCTTCAGTCGTCAATTTGGATTCTACAAGAATATTCCTGGTATTATGAAAAATGATATTCGTAGTGTTTCTTTGGACAAGGGACTTATATTTCCACGGATCTACACTATGGGTCGATCTTCATCACGAGCAATTTTTCCTTTAATCATGCCTAATACGGAAGACTCTTTTAGATCTACTATTAGATTTGGTGGAAGAAGACTTATGGGAATTTCCTTAATGATCATTTGCAGGGTTTGACCAACTCCTGTTGTATCCTTAGAGGGTTTAGATGACGTATATATATATATATATATCCAAAGTCCTCAATGCAGATATGAAAGACACTCTTTCTTGAGGAGCCAAGGCATCCAGACAGCGTAATAAAGGAAAATCTCAACTTCTTCCGATGGCACCAATAGAAAAGACATCTACTCAAGCTACTCGAGTTCCTAAAAGGTTGCTTCAATATGAGAGTGAGACTAGTAGTACACATCATTGTTGGAAGAGAACAAGGGTATGTCTAGATGAAAATGCTACTACGCTTGTGGTTGAATTACATTATGAGATGAGTAGCCCCTCGAGGACCATAACAACCCCTATTAAAGAGGTACCATTTAGACTTCCTTATCAAGTGTATATTAGCTCCCCTTTTTGATTATTCACCCCTCCCCCCTTTTTCTAAATGCAGGCGAACAAAAGGCCAACTTCTATCTTTTGTGATGAGGTCAAAGATACTTGGAAGTCTAATGCATGCAACCACCCAATGGCTACTATGTCAGTATTTGAGGGAAGAGAGTCGTCCTAGATGCTCAAAAGAATTTCATCTCTTCTCTTTGGACTATTATTCGAGAGAAACTTTCTAAATGTGATGTAGATTCTGCTTCTTCTCTTAAAAATGAAATCCAACTAATTATCAAGGAGATGAAATACAAAGATGTGGATATCTTGCCTTTGATAAAATTATTAGACTATTTCTTTCAGTTTGCTACCTCTTATGACCAAGCCAAATAAGCCCTTCATGATATGGATGCAGAGACTACAAGAAAAGAGTTGTTCCTAGTAGAGGGAGAACATCTTTCAAATGCCATGCTTGAGGAGTATAAGAAGGTTAGAGTGATGTCCTCTCTCCAACAATCACTAGGGAATATGAAAAAGAAGATAAAGGAGCTATAGAAAATTGCACAAGCTTTGGGAGCCATTTAGCAATTGCTAAGGATGAAGTTGAAGAGGCCAAGCTAGCTACCGCACTTGAAGCTAAGCAATTTGATGGATGCTCTGACATAGATTTGTCCAATGGTTTGGAAAAAAAGAAGGAGCATCTAGAAGCTTTGTGTCAAGAGCTGATTAACTATAATTTATGCTTAGAATAGATTTATTTTCCTTTTTTTATCTTCTTTTGCTTATTTTATTTTCTTTAGAGTTAGATGATATGTTAGACAATTTGTGATATTGATAATTTTTTCTTGTCTTACATTATGTATCTTTATGACCTCTTTTATTTTATTGAATTCTCCCGCTTGAATTTGCTTTGGTTGCACTCTTTAACAATTAATTCAAACTTGACTCATAACTTATTACCAAAAAGAATAACATAAGTTCTACTTGCAAACATTGTGAATATTAATGTTTCAACTTATAAGATAAGTATTAAGGACTTCCAAAGCTTGAACATTTTAACTTTCAAACTTGGTGACTTTGCTTTGTTAGTTTGAAAGCATTTAGCAATCTACAACTTCCACTTGAAGGCTTCAACTTTCAACTTTGTAAAATTCGAAGACTTCGATTTTGTCCACATGCTTGATTTGGGATCACCCCATAGGTTTGGGGGATTTAAACGCCTCAACTCCTTACTTGGAGGATTTCAATTTGCAATCTTGGACCCCTTAGATGCAAAAAGTTGTATATTTTGAGGATTTGAAGACTTTCAAGTATACTGTTAGTGAAGCCCATATTTGATAGAGGTTTACCCCCATCGAGTCACCACCATTTGGCATGAGTCCAAGTTTTGATGAAAGGTAATCACAGTTTTAACACTCATGTAAGAGATCAAGTGGGGACATATGGTTTTTGGACACTCATGCAATTGAACTTAGAATATAATTCCAAGCGCCTATGTACCTCAATGAAAAGGATCAAGTCACAACGTAGTTCTAAAAGAGTGAGTGTTTTTTAAGGTGTGTCTTACATAGTTTATACTCTTGTTGGCCAGGAGTAATATGCAGTTTAAGCTCGTATGTCATGAAACATCATCTCACTTCAAGGGTAGTACCTCTTGAGGAATTTTGCATTTATGGGACCAATCCTTATGCCATATGCATCAACGAGTTTGTAAGCGCCATTTGAATACGCTTCTTGTACTATTATTATTCATCCCACTTTTAGGTGAATATGCCCCCTGACTTATGTGAAGTGATAATGGGTCTATTTACTGTAAGGATTTGGTATCCGACTTGAAAGCACCTCAGATGAACCTTTTTGTTAAAAGCATGAGATAGATGAGCTTGATAGCATTTAAGATTTTGTTGAGCTTTGAGCCTCTTTTCATCTAGCGATTCTAACTCATTGAGATGTAGTCGAGCATTCTCTTCTTTGGTAAGTCCCTGTTGAATAGCGAGTCTCAAAAAAGGTATCTGTCGCTCAAATGACAGGACTGCTTCAACTCCAAAAGCAAGTGAATATAGGGTTGCTTGGGTTGGTGTGCGATATGTTGTCCTATATGCCCACAAAGCTTCTTCCATTCTTTTATGGAAGTCTTGTTTGGACTTGGAGACTACTTTTTTCAGGAGATTGCATAGAGTCTTATTGAATGCTTTAGCAAGACCATTGGCGGCAGCATGATACATAGAGGATTTCCAATGCTTGAAGACAAAAAGATCACAAATCTTATTCATTAATTTGTTATCAAATGGCTTGACATTGTCGATTATTATGTATCCAGGGATGCCAAATTAGTATATGATATTTACTTGAATAAAATTTGCAACATTCTCCTTCTTCACTTCCTTGAGAGCGATAGCTTCGGCTTATTTCAAGAAGTAATCTGTTGCAGCCAAGATATATATAGATGCTCACCAGAAGATTTTGGGAGCGGTCCAACAACATCTAATCCCCAAGCATCGAACAGCCAAGATGCAATAGTCAGGTTTAAAAGTTCAGGCGGTTGATGTATGAAGTTTGCATGGAATTAACAAGCTTTGCACCTTCGAGCATAGTCTAAGCAATTTGTTACCATGGTTGGCCAATAATACCCTATTCTCTTGATGTTAAAGTGGAGCTTTAGTTTGGATTGATGTGATCCACACACTCTCGAATGTGCTTCTTGCAGAGCTTGAGTTGCTTCTTCCTCTCACAGACATCGAAGGAGTACCCCCTCAAATGATCTTCTATATAGTGAATCCTTATAGTAAAAGAAATGAGGTGTACGATAACGAATATCAGTCCTCTTTCTAGCATCTTCTAGGAGTATCCCATAACATAAGTACTCAATAATAACTTGTCGCCAGTCCTCTTTGTTGGCTTCGAAAGCTGCAACAACATGCTCAAGCTTGTTCTCCATATGTTTGTCTTCACCCAGCGATGGTACTACCTATTTTTGGCAAATAATAACTTGCGTTTGATCAGGAAGATCCAGAATTGAAGCTAGAGCAGTTAAGACATCAGGTGTTTTATTTTCCTTTCTCGGCACATGTTGGAGGGTTACATCTCCGAGCCATCCTATTAAATTTTGAGCATAATAGTGATATGGACGTAGTTCAGGCTTCTTAACCTCATAAGTTCCCAAAACCTTTTTAATAATTAACTGAGAGTCACCAAAGACTTGCAGTTGTAATTGTTTCATGTTGACTGCCATTTCGAGACCAAGTACCAATACTTTATATTCTGCGATATTATTGGAGCAACATTGTTACAATATGAAGGAGAATGGTAGGACCTCTCCCTGCAAGGTGACAAACACAACTCCAGCGCCTGCTCCGCCACAATGTCCAGCCCTATCAAAGTATATCTTCCAAGGAGGTTGTATTTCAATGGCCATCGCATCTTTATCAGGGAGCTTATCAGTTAGCTCCCAATTATCTGGTATTGATGGTCTAGTAAGAAGTCTGCTAATGCTTATCCCTTTATGTCTTTTTGAGGGATGTACATGATATCAAACAATTGGAATTAGAGGTACTATCTTGTCAGTCAGTCACTAAGGACTGGTTTCGACATGACAAATTTGATGGGATTTGCTTTAGTTATGAGACAAACAATGTGAGCTTGAAAATAATTTTTTATATTTTGAATTGAGAAGACTAGATCTAAACACAACTTTTCGATTGGTGAATAATTCAACTCATTTGGTGTCATCATTATGCTCAAGTAGTAAAGAGAGTTTTCTTTGCCTTCACTTGTCACACACAAAGTCCCGTTAAGGTGGACTGACACCTATTGCCGATATGGCTCGGGAGAACCAACTTGTATCCATGCACTTTCTATACATATTATAAGGGATTTCTATATTTAACATGCTTTCAAAAAAGTAAACAGTAATAACAAGCCAAAAGGAAATGCATATGACTAGGCCGTTGGGGTCACATTGCATAAAGTGGTCAACGTCCATTTAAGAAAGTAAATAATAATAACAAGCCAAAAAGAAATGCATATGACTAGGCCATTGGGGCCATGTTGTCTAAGGTACGAGACACGACCACATTTAATTTACATAGTCTACAAAGCCTCTAGATAAGGAAAAATATCTGATAAGGGTCGGGACAGGCCCCACCTCGACTAACTATACAATACAAAAATATAAGTTCTAGACACACAAAGCTCCGAAGCAACCTGGAGCTTGGTAACAGCAGGTGGATATCTTGTACTCCTACTGGGGAGAGCTACTAGCACCTGTACCTCCAATATGAAATGCAGGTCCTCCGTAAGGGACATCAGTATGAGATAATATACTGAATATGTAAGGTAGGAAATACTATATATGAGGTAACCACTCAAATGAAACTATGCACTGGTGTAAGGATAAGAGACCACCTTTAGTTATATTGTGGGATCATGTATTTTATGTTCTTTTTATTACTTTACCTTTACTGTATAATCTGTGCACAATATGTAATACAAATGACCAGCTGATCAGTGGTAAATCTATTTAAGGATTGCCCTGGCTAGGCTTTTTCTTTCACCCCTTGGGCTACCCCTCGTGATAGGATCGACCCTGGCTAGGTGATTTTTCCACCCCTTGGGTTACCACCCATCAATAAGCAATATACTTTACTTTATCTTTCAATTATCTTTGAGATGATTCTTTTGGTGGTCATAATTTGGAGATATAGTACTGTAGATATAGCATGTGACATGTAAATAATCATACAAGACAATATGACAATGAAAAGAGTACGTTACACAAATAATGAAATGTGTATGAGATGAAACACGTATGAGATGAAACAACTCGTGAACTTTATTTGGCAACAAGAACCCATGTAAATTGGTATCTACGTATGTATATAGATTTTAAGGTGACTATGTATGAAAGCATATGAACATGTGAAAGAGTTGAGACGCGATTAATAGTTATGTCGGAGTTGGTAAGTGCCTTTATATGCCAAGGAAGAATCTAGATTTCATGCCAAGTAATACGTAATCGAGTAGCCGTACATACCTCGCCGTACGACCTCGCTATTACCTCAAGATAACCTTGCCTTCCTCCAAATATTTATCTACAATATGGTAGGTGATAAAACTAGCATTAGCAGCCGATAGATACATCTTTGTAGCCCAATCTCATAACAAAACAACATAGGGGTAACAAGCGTATAATTATAAACCCGAGTATATTCTTTCAACCTTTCTACCTCTAATTGTATTTTCTAATACACATTCTCATATACATACCATGTGCACCCTATTTTAGTGCCATAATAGTTTTACAAAAGTCCACAAAGTACACCACATAACAATTCTACACAACACAAAAGTAGGCGGCATAACATTACGTCGTCTCGCTACATTTCGATGTTGACAATTCCAAACTTGTTCCAACTTCAACCAAACTGTTCCCACAATATTTATACATAAAAGTAGTCCTAAAATAGTTCAAATATAGTGCTCAAAATAGCTAGAGGACGTGAGACCATAGTCCTCAATCAATTAGCCCACAATTTCTACAAACAACGCACTTAGGTTAACATGTTAAATCTAGATTATTTACGTATAGCCAAAAAGTGCAGCGACTTTTATACATCATTATAGAACTGAAACAAATTAATAAAGGCAAACTTCTTTCATAATTAAGCCAACCAAGAAGAGAAAAGATCCTAAATAAACAAGAAAAGTATACAATAACCCTTGGAACACATGTTGTCCAAAAGTTCCAACATATACCTAACCAACATAGTCTCTTGTTTTTAATGAAAAAACCATACCAAACACAAAACTATAATCACTTACCATTACCCTCAAGGTGGAGGGACTCTCCTTAAGAACCCTAAAAGTCTCCTTGTAGCGGCTTTACAAAGCCAAGAAAGAATAACAAAGAAAATTTGTGAAAGCTAAAATTTTTCCAAGCCTAAGAATGACTTAAAGGTACTGCTTGTAACCCCTTTTAAAGGATAAATTTGGCCAACTTTATTTTACATTTTAGGCCTTATCTTATCAAGTTAGTAATATACCATTTTGCCCCTTTCACTTAGGCATTATTAGGTTGCAAACTGATGAGCCTTAGCTACCCATTTTTCCTCTTTCTCCTTACTTAGTGTGGGCCCAAATCATTAAGTAAGATATGATGTACTTGGGACCTTTTCCTATTCTTCTTAGGACTGTAAATATTGTCCATTTATAATTCTAAAATGTGGGCTCAAGCTACACCCTTAACACGGACTTTATTCATTATCAGACTTGGACAAATTTGGTGTCAAGCCTCGTCTCCGTCTTGCTAGCAAGTTTAAGCTAAGCAAGTAGGTAACTCACTTGCTAGATTCCTAAGTCCTACAAGCACCTCAATTCTCTCACTTTGTTTAAGGCTGCGATCTCCTTAATTTGACTTAAAACTTGTATACACTTGACCCTCTTAAGCGTTAGACCCACATATTGCCCTCTAATATGAGATTCAAGAACTTTTTAAAAATAGGCACTAATTTGACAAAGCCATATCATGTTTCATATGCATAGGACAAGTACATGTAAGGTGTAGGGTGTTACATCCTCCTCCTCTTAGGAACATTTATCCTTAAATGTTAGCATCATTAGATAGCTTAACCATGTTCAACGCAATAATCATTCAAACACGTGTACTTATTAAGGCCCCAATTCTGCATGTTGTACTTCCACTTTAGCTTCAAATAAGTAAACTTTTGACAACATACTAAGTATTCAATCACACGTACCTATTAGTGTCCCAATTCTGCATGTTGTACTTCCACTTTAGCTTCAAATAAGTAAGGGTATTTTGATTTCATCGCATCCTCAGCCTCCCATGTTATCTCTTCTACTTGCTAGTTTGTCCAGAGTACTTTTACTCAAGCTATTTCTTTATTCCTTAGCTTATTAACTTGACGATCTAGAATAGCAATAGGTACCTCTTCATAGGTGAGATCTTCTGTAACCTATACATCTTCAATAGGAGTGATATGGGATGGGTGACCTATGCATTTTCAAAGCATTGAGACATGAAAAATTAGATAAATTATTGAAAGCTCTTGGGGTAGCTCTAATTCATATGCAACCTACCCAAACTTCTTAATAATTTTATATCGCCCTATGTAACGTAGGTTCAATTTTCCTTTCTTACCAAATCTCATAACCCCTTTCATTAGAGATACCTTTAAGAATACCCAATCCCCTACTGAATATTCTAGTCCTCTTCTTCTAGCATCCGCATATGATTTGTGATGACTTTGGGCTATTTCTAGCCGCTATTATAGTACCCTAACTTTTTCCATAGCTTCTTGTACTAGATTTTGTCCAAGCAAGGTAGTTTCACCCACGTCAAACCATCTAATTGGTGACCTACATTTCCTTCCACATAAAGCTTCATAAGGTGTCATCTTGATACTTGAGTGGTAGCTATTATTATAGGTAATTTCAATAAGTGACAAATGATCCACCCAACTATCATTAAGGTCCAATGCACAAGCTTGCAACATATCTTCAAGTGTTTGAATAGTGTGCTCAGCTTGACCGTCTATCTGAGAGTGGAATGTCGACTATCTCTTTGAGGTATAGTTTAGCATACTCTTCAGCTATATAATCACTCTTAACTGGCAAGAAGTATGTTGACTTTGTGAGTCTATCAACTATTACCCATATGGAGTCAAACTTTTAAAATGATCGAGGCAACCTAGTAACAAAATCCATATTAATCATATCCCACTTCTATGTTGGAATCCCTACACATTGCATATAACCTTGTGGTATTTGGTGCTCTACTTTGACTTGTTGGCAATTTGGACATTGAGCCACAAATTCTGTAAGATCCTTTTTCATGCCTCCCCACCAAAACATCCCCTTCAGGTCATGATACATCTTAGTTGATCCTGGATGGATGGAATATTGGGAAAATGATGGGCTTCTTCCCTTATCCTCTTCCTTAATCCATTAATTTCGGGCACACATAATCTATTTTGGAAATACAGTACTCTATTTTATGTAAGTTCAAAGCCCTTCATCATACCCTGACTCACCTTCTCCTTAAGTTGTCGTAAAATAGGATCCTCGAACTGTTTTTCCTTCACCTCCATTACTAATGAAGATGCTGCTGCATTATGTACAATAACCCCTTCCTTTGGAGTTTTAAGAAGGAGAACTCATAAACTAGCTAGTTGATGTAGATCCTGAGCCATTCCTTGACTTACCATGGCCTGATCACCAATATTCATGATTGCCTTATGACTCAGAGCATCGGCTACCACATTTGCCTTCCCCGGATGGTATAGTATATCAACGTCATAATCATTTATTAGCTCTAGCCATCTCCGTTATCTTAAATTTAGGTCTTTCTGCTTAAAAATGTACTGCAAACTCTTATGATCAGTATATATGTCAATATTAACCCCATACAAATTGTGGCGCCATATTTTCAAAGCAAACACAACTGTTGCTAGCTCAAGATCATGTATTGGATAGTTTTTCTCATGTGGCCATAGTTGTCTAGAGGCATAAGCAATGACCCTACCATACTGTGTTAGTACACACCCTAAGCCAACTTTTGAAGCATCGCAATACACTGTATACCCCTCGGTGCCTTCTGGAAGTATAAGCACAGGTGTAGAAGTTAGTCTGCTTTTCAGCTCTTGGAAGCTCCTTTCATATGCATCATTCCATTAGAACTTGGTTACCTTATGTGTCAACTTTGTTAGAGGTGCAGAAATAGAAGAAAAACCTTCAACAAACCTCCTGTAATAGCCTGCCAACCCTAGGAAGCTTCAAACTTCTATTGGTGTTTTTGGCCTTGGACAATCTCTCACAGCCTCTATCTTTTGT
>DF358208.1:115255-126146 GCA_000787875.1 Solanum virginianum
TTAGGATCTTTTATATCAGAACATGAATCAATATCATAATATTCATAATCAATCCATAATAACCATTCCAATAGTTAGCCATAATCATAATCTCCAAATCAACACATAGCATATATCCATACAAGATGTCTAACAATGCCTCTAGTCATAAGATTGGATAGAGACCAAGATATGTTCCAGGCTCATCCTCAAAGTAAATAACATAAATGAAAGCAACGTAAGGTAGAAAGATGGTGGTTTGACCTTAGAAGATAGAGCTAACCACAATCCTTTCTCAAATCCCATCTAGCCGTCAAACAGTAGATAAAGGTAGTCTCTGATCTCTACATGGTTAGATCATTGATGTCGCCCAAGATATACCTCCTTTTTAAGGCTAGAGCGATCATTGTCAAGATATAGAACCTAACCAAGGTTAGGGTTAAACCCAAGGGAATATGGTAGACTTAGAAGAATTCAATTCTGCAGTTTGGGTTATTAACCAACTTATCACCCCAAAGGGGGCTTTGTAGTAAAAAGTAATCCTAACTAACATAAAAGGTTAACCAATATGGAAAGATACTAGGGTATTATGCTCTCGATGATTCCCTCACTTAGTATCATCGGGTAACCTAATTCTTTTATAGTGTGTAGCACGCAGAATGATAATTTAAGTTCACCAAACCCTTTAGCCCAAATGAGAGGCATATTTCACTACGTGACTTGTTCCATCCCTATAGTGTGACATTACTAAACCTTACCTTTTATCCAAGTACAACCTCCCCTTAGTCCAGTTTGATTGATTAAATGAGAAACATCGATTGAATCTTGTTAACTAATCTCTTTTCCTATTCATTACTACCTTGGCCTAGTCAGTACCACTAAGCGGGTTCTAATGTTGGCCACTACTAGAACACATGCAAAACAAAGAGAATTAATTAGTATATGCATTCACACTTTTCAAGAATTATGAATTATTCAATTTTACCTTGTTAGTTCTTCATGGGTCTCACAACCCTAGTTATGGATTTAGTTACTCATGATTTGTGTAAATGCAAGACTTATGAATTTGAATAACATAATAGAGCACTTACATAATTGAATTAAGCATAAGAAAATCCAAGCTTCTATGAGAATCACTAGATTGTAATTAGAAGATGAAATTAAAGTGTACAAGTGTTTCTCAACTCTCCAATATTCTTTTCTACTGTATCTCACTCTAAACTCACTGTGTCTTTGAAATATCTAAGAAAAATAACCTAAAATCCTATTTATAATGTTTAAAATACAAGTCCTAAAAAAATAGGATAACTGGGTTGGCATGCTTCACGAGATGCACTATGGGTCGAATGGTGTTTTACGGCCCATAGTCAAGCTTTCATACTTTGTTGCTACAAATCTAGACTTGACTTCTAAGGCACCCCTCCACAGCCTATAATAGGTTCTACGACTCATAAGGGGTTTTGTTTGATGAAACTTCTGAAAGTCCTCCTTCTCTGATCCTTAAGGTACGAGATTTGATTTATGACTCATAAATTATTTCACAACCCATCTACGTGTTAATGGACCAAACTTAAAAAATCTACCCCTTACTGGAATTATACAAGAAACCTCTTTCATGGTTCGCAGAATACTCTACGACCCATAAAAGGTCTTGTGAATCCTCAAAAATCAGCAACTTCTACATATTTTTCCCCAAATCAATGTCAACCCTGAGATCCTGCAAAATAAACACTTAAACATATCAAACCCACTAACATCGCATTGAAAACACATAAAATTCCAAGTTTTAAGTATCAAAAGTGTTGTATTTTAACAGCACATCAACACCCT
This sequence comes from Solanum virginianum, assembly GCA_000787875.1. Classification (NCBI taxonomy): domain Eukaryota; kingdom Viridiplantae; phylum Streptophyta; class Magnoliopsida; order Solanales; family Solanaceae; genus Solanum; species Solanum virginianum. Next base: position 117,065 of record DF358208.1, read on the forward strand.
CAACTTAAAATTGTTGTTTCTCCTTAAGTGACGGACTCAATCTATATAAGTAGCATAATAACACACATATGTCAACCTAACAGCATATATCTCATCCTACGAAAACACAGATACCTACACCTACTTTTTAAAACACAATAAGATAGTTATCCAGCAAACCATTGTAGACTAATGCATATGACAATACAATTATGACAAGTGAGGTACTATCAACAAGACACAATCACTAAATGAGCCTAATATTAACAATGCATTACAAGTGCCCTCATAGAAAGGAGTCTCATATCTCACTCTCAATGATGTTTTCAATAATGTATAACCTTGGGACTATGCAAATCACTCACTCTCACAAAAGACGTTCATGTATCATGCCTGATACCATATCCTTGTCACAATATTCATGACTAAGACCTTTGACTACTTAGACTAGGACCACTTTAAGAGTTTATAGGCTTATAAGGTAGGCTCAGGGGCTTTGGTATGATAGTTTTGGAACATAGTGACTAAAGGCCCTCCTTAACACTGCATTTTTCTACACTTTTGCCCTACCAACATTGTTACTTTCATTCCATTCACCCTTTTCTCCTATTTTAAGCTTTTTCTAGATGCTTATGTTTTCATTTTTTTCAGCTTTTTGTCTTGTTTTACACTTTATTTTTCTTTTTAGCTCATCACTAAGGCATCACTTATTTTTCTTGCACCCAGTACACATTTTTACTCTTTTCCATGTATTACTAACTTCCCCCCTCATTTTGTGTTTTACCCTTACACCATCCACTCTCATCTTAGGCTTTAGGCTTGAGTTGAGGTGCATATTATCCAACCTCAGAACTAGCCACTTTTGGTAGCCACCCTCAACTTAGGCTTTTTGCCTCAGTCAAGGTGCACAATGTTCAAGGAAGGACCAGGGACAATTTTAGGATTTTACAACTAATAAGGCTAGCTCATTTAGGTTTTTACAAAGAAGAGGTAGATGCCAGGGTCAAACATTAGGGTCGAGGGATATTCCACAAATTTGGTTGGTCATTTAGGCTAAGTGAACTTTTAAGAACAATGGCCTAAGATTCTTTCCTAATCCAACTAACCTACAATTTAAATTAGAGTAACAGCGCAAGTTCTGAATTAAAATGCAATACGAATTTAGCAAATTAAGCCCACACTCACATGGCACTGATTACATTATCAAAGAAAGACTCTCAGATCATACTTTTTATCTCAATTTACCCACACTTATCAAAACAAGCATTTCCAATACACTTAAACATACATGGTTTCTATCTAGACTAACTAATCAAAAATTAGTGGATATCATTTTTCACAAAATTCACAAAAACATATATATGCCATAGATCTCAATACTATATGCTACAAATACTATCTAAACATCCTAAACATGTCGGTTCAACAGAAAATAGAAATCCATGGAGAAAAAGAACATAGGCAAAAAAACCCTAAGATTCAAAAATTGGGGTAGTTATGGACCCAAGCTACTCAGACTTCACTGAGGCCCATAACTGCTCATACCCCCATCGAAAAAAAGGTGCACTGTCCTCAATGAACATAATCAAAACAAAATAAAGTGCACGGGTCAAAAAATATACCTGGGCACATAAGTGTCAGTGTTTGGCTGAGTTTGGCCACCGTCAACCTACATGAAGGCCTTCTCAATAATAGTACCATGGTCAGAGGAGCCAGCATCCCTCATCTGCTCGAGTGCACAAGCCTTTTGTAGCTCCTTCTCCTCATGCTTTATCAACTACATATATAATTGTACTACATTTGGATCATCATTCGAGCGGGCCCTCTTCCTGTGAAAAGGTTGTGTATGCTCCTCAGGAGCAAATAGATCCACCACCAATACCAGGAGTATTGTTAAGTGTAGTGTCACTGGTGTTGCCAATGCTACTATCATGTCTGCCTAGAGTCGCTAGATATCTATCTGGATGACCATCATATTTGTTGGCTGAGTAGTACTTAGACTCTGTTGGACCCTCATCTCAAAGGCATCAATACGAGCATCCTTGATGGAAAGACGATCTTAAATACCAGTGATCGGGTATGCTTGCATAAAACCCTTTGACTTTGTAATCACCTAGCGAACCCAAGGCCTGATCTACTGAACTAACTGAGTTAACTATGACATAGCATATAATAATCTCTACGTTATGGCCTATACAGATATTATGGACACGTAAGCTATGCCCACAGGTGTTGTCCGTGATGAAGTGGCTTATGGTGTAGGAGTAGTAATAGTAGGCCCCTTCTCCTCATCTACCTCAGTCTGTGGGGGCCTCTCCTATATGGCAGAGGTAATGGTGGTGATGGGTGGAACCTTAGGTGGTGGAACTAGGGTGAATATCTCTAGCATGGGAGTTAGCTGGTGTGGTGCTCATCGGAGTGCTACCGGGTTCTCCTCAGCCTTAATCAGGCTAGCATCTAAAGTACTCTAGACCTCGAATAATGAGTCCAGTTGGTGCAGACTCTCCACCCCCAACTCTAGACAGAGTCTATAAATCAAGCATGGGAAGGCAAAAAGTATCCCTAAATGTACTAAGTATGCAGGCATGCAATGCATATGACTAACCAAACCTGCATTCAATGTTAGATAACAAGGCCATATAATATAGAAAATGAGGTATAGTAAGGAAAGGTAAAATAATAATAGGCCATATAATCCATGATACATGAAATTTAATAATGCTAATATATAGTGGAGATGGGAACATAATCGATATCTCAAATTCATGTGAGCTATTACATGATTTTTTCTGATGTAAACCTTGAATCGATAAAAGATGATTACTTGCTAAGGGCAATAAAAACCATAATTTACAAACAAATCCATTTGGTGTAATGGACACCTTATGAAATGACCCTAAAAAGTGTGCGAAAATGGGCCTCGAAAGTGCCTAGAATCGTAATGTCCATATATCTTAAAATTCATGTGTGATATCCAAAATCCAACATCAAATTCTTATTCAGCGGGTCAAATTGAGTGGACAATGGGTCTAATCCTCATTTTAGAGCAAACAAATAGCAATTTCATTTTCTCGAAAATCAAATTCTGATGAGGTTTCCACACCCCTAATGCGATGCGCCAAGGGAGCGCCACAGTGTATTTTGTGCACTATTTTTCTTGTCCAGTCCAAGTCCTTTGGATCTTGGAACTAAGTGTTCCCAAATACTTTAGCTTTATTTCACCCTCATATCATTCAAGACATTCCTAAACACTCACTCAAACACTTAGCCAAATATTTCACTCCTAAATTCAAGTCTCAAAACTCATCTGAATCTAAAGGTTCTCATTTAAGCTTCAAGTCTCCATCTCCAATCTTCTTCAAGGATTCTCCAAATGTCAAGGTATGTGGGTTTCTTTCATGGGTTTCTTTTATCCGTGATACCCAAGCTCTCTTTTACCTAAAATTGCATGATTTAAAGTTGGTTTACTCATAGGTCTTATCTATCATGAATTTCACTGCACACTGTATTGGGGTTTCATGAAAGTATGGTTGTTTAGCATGTTTTGAGCTATGAATTTAAGGTCTGTTGTGAGATTTGATGAAGGGATTTGATATTTGTTGCTTGAGGGTGTTACCAAGTATCTATTTATCATTTTACATTGAATTTTCAAGCATGATTCCACTCTTAAAATGCATGGTTTTACACTAGCACTACACACCCCTCAAGTGTTTGATAAAATGTCCGAGTTATGATTTCTTGAGGATTTAAAGGTCTAATACATGTCGTATGAGTTGAATGATTATATGGTGATGAAAGGAATATATGTATATGATATTATCTTTATGGTGTGGGGAAAATAACTAAGCCTCAGTCGGGGGTCGTAGGCCTGGGTAACCTTGTTGAGAGGTTTTTACCTCGATCGCCTTGCTCGGGAGGTAGCAGACCCGTGCAATTATGTCGAGGGTTTTGTACCTTGATAACCACTTTAAGCGGTTTATACTCCATCAACCATACTGTGGGGTTTGTACCTCATCAACCACATGAAGAGGTTTGTACCTCATCAACCATATGATGGGGTTTGTACCTCATCAACCACATGATGGGATTTGTACCTCATGCACCTCTCCAAGGAGGTGGTAGGCCTTAGATATTTTCTAAAGTGGTCTATCCTTACACATGGATTATGTTCTATATAAGCATGGTTTTACTTCAACCATCATTCATACATGTCATATTGTTATATATTTACCCATTGCCTATGTTATGCATCTTGCTTATGGTGCTTATCACTTGTTGCATTGTATCCTACATAATTAGTATATTCAAATATACTAACACATACTCTATGCCTAAATGATGTCATCATGTAGGAGCCAGAGCTCTGCTTGAGCATCCCCATCCATATGGCTAGTACAATTCAACTTAAGCTTGTTGGTGAGTCCTCTATTCTGGGGACATTGCTTATTATCTCATGCTACATTCTAAGACTACCTTTCTTTTATGTAAATGTTGACTATAGGGGTGAGCTTGATTGCTTATCTTGGCCCCTACTCTTATCTATGTAGTAGAGGTATTATTAGACATGTCATGTGTAATGTTATAAGCTTTGACTCTCTCTTGACTCTTGTTGTTTATTATATAAAAGATGTCCCTAGCCCCGGTTATCCCTATTTACTATCTCTTTTTATTATTGTATTGCTTCCACGACTAAGGATGTGTAATAATATGTTATGAGGCTTGCTTGGGGTCCCTTCGGGTTCCCCTTAAGTCGTGTCATGTCTAGGCCCTAGGCTTGGGTCGTGACACCTTTCTTACGAACCAGTCATTTCAGAAGGATTTTCCAAGATCATATCATATCATATCAATATGAAACCATTCCTTATGACCTGTTCATTTTGTTAATGGCTACCATATACCTATGTTGGAATATAGTTCAAGGAAAGGGAGAGGACCTTTGGGGATAGCGCTGACACCTTCAATCCATCAGTGCTAAGTCATCATCCTACTAGAATACTTATACATATACATGCTTTCACAAGAGACACAAGTCATTTCAAATCATTTCAAATGCACACTTGGGATCGAAAGCCTAACATTCTTCATAATTATTTACACTTGGGCTCAAAAGCCAAATCAAATTTCAATACATACTTTTCATGAATAGGACACGTAAGCCATGCCCACAGGTGTTGTCCTTGATGAAGTGGCTTATGGTGTAGGAGTAGTAATAGTAGGCCCCCTCTCCTCATCTACCTCAGTCTGTGGGGGCCTCTCCTCTATGGCAGAGGTAATGGTGGTGATGGGTGGAACCTTAGGTGGTGGCACTAGGATGAACATCTCTAGCATGGGAGTTAGCTGGTATGGTGCTCATCGGAGTGCTACCGGGTTCTCCTCAGCCTTAATCAGGCTAGCATCCAAAGTACTCTGGACCTCGAATAATGAGTCTAGTTGGTGTAGACTCTCCACCCCTAACTCTAGACAGAGTCTATAAATCAAGCATGGGAAGGCAAAAAGTATCCCTAAATGTACTAAGTATGCAGGCATGCAATGCATATGACTAACCAAACCTGCATTCAATGTTAGATAACAAGGCCATATAATATAGAAAATGAGGTATAGTAAGGAAAGGTAAAATAATAATAGGCTATAAAATCCATGATACATGAAATTTAATAATGCTAATATATAGTGGAGATGGGAACATAATCGATATCTCAAATTCATGTGAGCTATTACATGATTTTTTCTGATGTAAACCTTGAATAGTTAAAAGATGATTACTTGCTAAGGGCAATAAAAACCATAATTTACAACCCAATCCTTTTGGTGTAATGGACACCTTATGAGATGACCCTAAAAAGTGCGCGAAAATGGGCCTCGAAAGTGCCTAGAATCGTAATGTCCATATATCTCAAAATTCATGTGTGATATCAAAAATCCAACATCAAATTCTTATTCAGCGGGTCAAATTGAGTGGAAAATGGGTCTAAGAGACACAAGTCATTTCAAATCATTTTAAATGCACACTTGGGATCGAAAGCTAAACATTCTTCATAATTATTTACACTTGGGCTCAAAAGCCAAATCAAATTTCAATACATACTTTTCGTGAATAGGAATAACTCTTTCACAATAATAATATGGTGTAAACGCCCAATATGTTCAAAGAGTCAATATCAATAGACATTTATGTGATTATATTCTTGTCATAACTATATATATGAGGTTAACTTAGTGAAATCATTTTCATAAAGCATGTGTGAGCATAACCCATGCACATATTCAGAAGATGCACATTGCAAAGATGAGAATATTGAGATGGATGTGTGGCTACACCAAGAGTGATAAGATTAGGGATGAGACCATTCAGGAGAAGCTAGAGGTGGCCCCTGTGGCTGATAAGATGAGGGAAGTGAGACTATGATGGAATGCCTCGAAAGTGCCTAGAAGCTAGAGGTGGCCCCTGTGGCTGATAAGATGAGGGAAGTGAGACTATGATGGAATATCAATGCTCCTATTAGGTGGTACAAAAGATTATTTTTGGGAGGCACATAGAGGGTAGAGGTAGACCGAATAAGTATTGGGGAGAGGTGATCAAACAGGATTGGTGAAACTTGATCTCACTGAGGACATGACCTTAGATAAAAAGGAGTAGAGGTCGCTAATTAGAGTAGTAGGCTAATTAGTTGGTAGGGTTAGGTGGATGTCTTGCCATGGGACATGGTAGAATGCCTGTCATTATCAGTTATTTGGGTGTTAAATTTATCGTATTTACATATTGTTGTGTACTTTCCATTATTAGTCACCCTAGCTATTCCCTTTCCTTTCCTTTTTTTCATATCTAGTTTATTCTACTTATGGGTTTTTGAGATAAGGGTTTCCAGGAAATAGCCTCTCTACTTCTAGGAGGTAGTGGTATGGTCTGTGTATATTCTACCCTTCCCAGACCCCACTTGTGGGATTCCACTGGGTATGTTATTGTTGTTGTTGTATGTGTGAGCTTAACCCATTGATAATTTCATAAAGTTGAACGCTCATGAATGCATATGCCAGGAATGAAATGTGAATAGCAATGTGTAATATAGATTAAATCTTAAATCAACAATTCAATATGAAATTCAAGAAATTCCATAAGTAAAATCCACATTTAAATCACAATTTAGATTACCCATGCTTAAATCAAACTTTAGAGGGACAATGCATATTCAAATCTTCAATATATCCATGCAATTCAACATATTAGGGCTTGAATCACTTTACCCATTTTTACTATATGTCGTGCTATAGAAGTTAAGGTAAGGTTTTCCCCCTAACGATTATCCTTTACTATACTAGATCATACCTAACACGAGATGGAGAAGAGCTCGCACAGCCGAGGGGAAATCGACTAATGGAGAGCTTCGGGATGCTCTCACTTTACTTGCACAAGTTGTGGCTAATCAAGCTAACCAAGGGGCCTAATCCCCTCATGCTCCTACATCAGCATCTCGGGTAAGAGATTTCACAAGGATGACATACTCTATGCCTAAATGATGTCATCATGTAGGAGCCAGAGCTCTGCTTGAGCATCCCCATCCATATGGCTAGTACAATTCAACTTAAGCTATCCCCCGAAATTCCATGGGTCAAAGATGAGTGAGGATCCTCAAGAGTTTATTGATTACGTCTACAAGATTTTGACTATCATGGGTGTGAGGTCGGAGGATAAGGCGGAGTTAGTGGCCTACCAACTCAAAAGGGTAGCACAAATATGGTACAATCAATGGAAAGAGNAGTTCAACGCGGCTTTCCTTAATCGGTTCTTCCTCTTGAGCTTAGGGAGACCAAATTGGTGGAATTTATGAATTTGAAACAAGGTTGTATGAGTGTGAGGGAGTATACCCTCAAGTTCAACCAACTTTCAAAATATGTTCCACACTTAGAGGCCGACTCAAGGTCTAGGATAAACAAATTTGTGATGGGTGTTTCTGACTTGGTGAATCAGGACTGCCGGTTCGCCATATTGATTAGTGACATAGATTTGTCCCATTTGATGACCTATGCTGAGCAAATAAAGTAGTATAAGTTGAGAAAAAGAGGGGGCATAAGGCCAAGAGTGCCCATTTTGAGGGAAAGTTCCATAGTCAAAAGGGTGGCCAGTTCCATAAGGCCAAGGGTCTTCTCATGCATTCCAAAAGAGGGTTGTCAATGATTTTCCAAGGGATCAAGGTATTGGAGGTATGGTTCCTAATGATGGGTATCTAAAATATGGTAAGGGTCATAGTGGGTCATTCTTGAAGGATACTAATGCGTACTATGGTTGTGGGGAAGTTGGACATAAAGTGATGGATTGCCCCCGAAATCACAACAACAGTAAGAAAGTTTGTCCACAAGGAACTAATATAGTTCCTTTGGGGAGAGATGGCCGACAAGATGGTGCCCCAATGCACAATCGATTTTATAATTTGCATAGAAGGCAAAGGGTTTATAAGGTGCCCAACATTATTACCGATATGTTGAAAATCTCTTTAATCTATATGCATTGATTGATCCAGGTTCCACTCTCTCTTGTCACCCCCTTTGTTGCCAAAAATTTCCATGTTGAATTTTAATTGTTGTGTGAGTCATATGAGGTATCTACTCCTATTAGTGAATCTATTGTTGCTAGGAAGGTCTATAGAAATTGTCCAATTTGTATCTTGCATAAAATATTACTTTGTAATCTTGTTGAGTTGGACATGGTTGATTTTGATGTCATTCTTGGGATAGATGGTTGCATGCATACTATGCTTCTATTGATTGTAGAACCTATAGGGTCAAATTCCAATTCTCAAATGAACCTATTCTTGAGTGAGCGAGTCATGATATGGTGGTCAAGGGTAGGTTCATCTCTCGCATTAAAGCCTGTAAGTTGATATTGTGAAGAAGAAGGATGGGTCTCTTAGAATGTGTATTGACTACCGGCAACTAAATAGGGTCACCATCAAGAATAAGTATCCTCTTCCAAGGATTGATGATTTATTTGACCAATTGCAAGGGGCTAGCCACTTCTCTAACATTGATCTTCGGTCCGAGTACTATCAAGTGAAGGTGAGAGAGTGTGATATTCCCAAGACGGCCTTCCGAACAACCCTTCCCAGAC
>DF358208.1:128964-147699 GCA_000787875.1 Solanum virginianum
TTTAGAGCAAACAAATCGCAATTTTATTTTCCCAAAAGTTGAATTCCAGTGAGGTTACCACGCCCCTAGCATGACGCGCCAAGGGCGCGCCATAGTGTATTTTCTTTAGGTCTTGGGCCTAAGTGTTCGCAAACGTGAAAATACCTATACTTAGCTTTATTTCACCCTCATATCATTCAAGATATTCCTAAACAATTACTCAAACACTTAGACAATATTTCACTCCTAAATTCAAGTCTCAAAACTCATCCGGATCTCAAGGTTCTCATTCAAGCTTCAAGTCTCCATCTCTAATCTTCTTCAAGGATTCTCCAAAAGACAAGGTATGTGGGTTTCTTTCATGGGTTCCTTTTACCCGTGATACCTAAGCTCTCTTTTACCTAAAATTGCATGATTTAAAGTTAATTTACTCATGGGGTCTTATCTATCATGAATTTCACTACACACTGTGTTATGGTTTCATGAAAGTATGGTTGTTTTAGCTTGTTTTGAGCTATGAATATAAGGTCTATTGTGAGATTTGATGAAGGGCTTTGATGTATGTTGATTGAGGGTGTTACCAATTATCTATTGATGGTTTTACATTGAATTTTCTAGCATGATTCCACTCTTAAAATGCATGGTTTTACACTAGCACTACACACCCGCCAAGTGTTTGATAAAATGTTTGGGTTATGATTTCTTGAGGATTTGAAGGTCTAATACATGTCTTATGAGTTGAATGATTATATGATGATGAAAGAAATGTATGTATATGATATTATCTTTATGGTGTGGAAAAAATGACTAAGCCTCACTCGGAAGGCGTGGGTAACCTTATTGAGGGGTTTGTACCTCGTTTGCCTCGCTCAGGAGGTGGCAGACCTATGCAATCATGTCAAGGGTTTGTACCTTGATAACCACTTTAAGGGGTTTGTACCTCATGCGCTTCTCCAAGGAGGTGGTAGGCCTTGGATATTAACTAAAGTGGTCTCTCCCTACACATGGATTATGTTCTATATAAGCATGGTTTTACTTAAAGCATCATTCATACATTATATTGCCATATGTTTACCCGTTGCCTATGCTATGCATCTTGTGTATGGTGCTTATCACTTGTTGCATTGCATCCTACACATTCAAACGTACTAATGCATACTCTATGCCTACATGACGTCACCATGTAGAAACCAAAGCCCCACTTAAGCATCCCTATTCATGTGGCTAGTATGATTCCACTCAAGCTTGTTAGTAAGTCCTCCATTTCGGGAACATTGCTTATTATCTCATGCTATGTCTTAAGACTACCTTTCTTTTATTTAAATGTCGACTATGAGGGTGGGCCTAGTTGCTTATCTTGGCTCTCGCTTTTATCTATGTAGTAGAGGTGTTGTTGGACATGTCATGTGTAATGTTATAAGCTTTGACTCTTGTTGTTTATTATATAAAAGACCCTTGGGGATAGCTCTGACACCCTCAATCCATCAGTGCTAAGTCATCATCCCACAAGAATATTTATACAACATGCTTTCACAAGAGACACAAGTCATTTCAAATCATTTCAAATGCACACTTGGGCTCAAAAGCCAAACATTCTTCATAATCATTTACACTTGGACTCAAAAGCCAAATCACATTTCAATACATACTTTTCATGCATACAAATTACTCATTCACAACAACAATATGGTGTAAACACCTAATATGCTCAAAGAGCCAATATCAATAGACATTCATGTGATCACATTCTTTTCATAACCATATATGTGAGCTTAACTCACCGAAATCATTTTCATAAAACATATGTGAGCTAAACCCATCAATAATTTCATAAAATTCAACGCTCATGAATGCATATGACATGAATGATATGTGAATAGCAATGGGCAATATTGATTCAATCTTAAATCAACAATTCAATATGAAATTCAAGAAAATCCATAAGTAAAATTCACATTTAAATCACAATTTAGATTACCCATGCTGAAATCAAATTTTAAAGGAACAATGCATATTCAAATCTTCAATATATCCATGCAATTCAATATATTAGGGCTTGAATCACTTTAAAATCAACAAATAAATATAGTCCATACGTCAATAGAATTAAATAAATAATAATCTTTAAAACCCATAATTAAAGTAAGCTTAAATTCCATAAATCAATTGTAAAAGAGTTTGGATCTTCTTGGTTGAGAGGGACCAAGAATCAATCACACATACCTTAGGTAACAAAGAATAAATAAGAAGAAATATGATGAAGAAGAAGACCCTTTCCTTGATTCCCAAGCTAAGCCTTCACTAGAGTTCTTAAGAGTGAGTAATTTTAAGTGTGGGAATGAAATTTGAATGAGTGAAGAAGAGTTTAGGTCATTTGAATGTCTTAGGATAAAATAGAAAGTCACAAAAGCCCCTTTGGAGTAGCCATAATTAAAAAAAATTCATTAATAAAATGGAATAAAATTTGTTGCCAGGGGTCCCATGATAAGGTCTCACAGTTCGTACAAGGTCACATGGATCGTGACCCCTTCCGTGAAGCCACAATTAGTCAAAATAGAGAAAACACTACATAGGTAGGATTTACAAAAGTGGGCATAACTTCTTGATCTGAACTCGAAATTAGGTGATGAGTTGGAAAGCTAATTCAAAGAGCTTCAATTTGATAGGTCATTAGCCATCTAGTTCATTGTGTGCTAAGAGATACGACCATTTAAGTTTGACCCTTCTATCGGTTCTTGTAAAATGCCTAGCCAATGGAATTCCTTTGAACTTAGCTTGATGAAGAAGACCCATGATGACCCTAAACCACATAAATAATCTTGGATTGGATCCTTGAAAGTGAATTTAGCTTGATCTTGAGGGTTCCATGGAAATCCTCGAATTAGAGCTCGAAAAAAGGATTCGAAAAGCATTTGATCGAGTGAATGAGAAGCTAAGTGTTAGAATAAGAACGAATAGTAATGAACGAGTATAAATTGATTTAAGGGTCCCATAGGAAGGTGACACGATCTGTACAAAAGAACACAGACCATATGCCCTTCCGTGATCCCATACTTAGAAAAAAAATCTTCACTGATGAAGGTCCAAGATGGTAATTTCATACTTAGAAAAATTACACACCAACACCCATATGGAGGGCTTCATGGCTCGTGAGAGGTACACGGACCGTGTGGCCTCCCTTAAAGCTTCAGTTAGAAAATTTCTCCATTCACAAAGTTTTAAGATAGTGATCCAATACTTAGCAAATTTTCACACCAATGCCTATACGAAAGGCCTCATGGATCGTGAAAGGGTATGCGGTCCGTGAGAGGATCATGTGTGACAAGCCTTAGCCAAAATATAGATTTTCAAGGCCAAAGACCTCCACACGCTCCACCAAACGACCAGTGAAGCCTCATACAGACCATATGGGGTTCATGTTGTGTGTTCCTTGGTCTTAAACTCCATATTAATGTCCACTCTACACACAAGGCCAAGGACCATCTCAAGCCCCCTCCACAAGACTCATGGTGAGTCACACGGCCCATGGAGGTGCCTTAAGGCGTCACCTTGACCAAAAACTTTCTAAAACCAAATTTTCAAACACCATTAAAGTCATACAAAGTATAGGTCCTTACAGTGATTCTATAGAACTATGTTGATAATGACCTTAATTAGGTACTAAAACATCAGGATTTAGACTTAGAAGGGGTGGAAAAAGACTAAAATAGCTCTACTTAAAAATGGTAGAAGTCGTCTATGAGGGTCATCTATAATCCATAGTACACATCTTTTACATGTTATAGTTCCCTCTAGTAAAAAGTAGGTAAGATCTTTCTGAGTTTCTAGATTTCTAATGTTTTGATTTATGAAACCACTTCACAACTTGTAACTATTTTTACTGCTCGTCTTGCATGTTCTTGAAATATAGACAAAACTTATGTTTCATGACTTAATCCATGGACCACTTCTACAATCCGTGGAAGGGTTTATGGCTCATACTCTCATCCCATAAAATTAAGAGAATCCTATTCTTCTCTAAACTTTTTCTATGGACATTATCTATGATCCGTGATTCATTCTACAAGGTATAAATACCATTCGTAAAATTCAAAAGGCCTAGGATGTTTACCAAGTTTGAACCCAAACTACAAGCCTCATTTTCAGTATGTGGTTCTATCTATGGTTCGTAGATGCTGCTCGTGATTTCCAAATTCAACAGAATTTGCCATCTTCTATTTCCCATTCTAGGTCTGGTTTGGACTAGGACATTTGGTGTGTTACAAATTAATTTTGTGATTTATTACATCCCTAACCTTGTTTAATACAATGTTATTTTTTCCAAAGAAAATTCAAAACATTTTGTGGAGTAAAGTTTATACATGCTTAACATGAGTATAATTATTAATTTTATTTTTTTTTGGTCATGAGCCAAGCCTAGGGCCTAGGTGTGAAGAGAAAATGGGTAACCCGAAGGCACCCCAAACAAGCCTCATAGCATACATAAGCACATCCTTGGTTAAGAAGCATCATTCAACCACCATTAAGTAGTTCCATCTACGAACCGTAAAGACTCCTTGTACCCTGCCCTTGCGCTTAGTCAATTTTTCATCCAGGCCAACCTCATCCACGATCTCTATTCACGACCCATGATTTGAAATACAAGTTGTAAGTGAGGCTCATACTTCGGTCTGTAACATTTCCAATTTCACTTCTTCAGAAATTTCTAACTTCCTAACTTGCAGGTCCTTATATCATGTTAGCCCACCGAACACGTTCGACAAATGCATCAAATTGTCAATTGATCACCGACCTTTCCCACTCTTCAGGGGTCCAACTTTGCAACATTAAGAGATGGTCATGTCAATTTGATAGTGTGCCAAATTGCAATGGTGATGCTCATTTTCATCGTTTTTTTTTATGCCCTTTTAGCTCTTTTCTTTGCTTTGCATTCAATTATCCTTGAATCCTCCTTTGTTACCAAACCTGTCATTTATCAACAAATTAAGTTAGATTCCAAGGTAAAATACTTCATCGAGGACAGTATTATGCTCCATCTAAGCTAAAATATAATTCCGAATCTAAAACTCATCAATTTCATAAACTAATCTCAACATCAAGCCTCTAATGTAGCAAAAGTGACCAAGGGGTTGCTTAAGCAACACCAGGCAAAAAAGAGTGAGTTTTGCTTTTGCGAAGAACTTGTCACTTTTGCAACCACTAGCTTTAGCGAACAGTATTTGTTTAAGAGATGGTCACTTAAGCAACCAAGACTCACTTTAGGCGAGGCAAATGCACTAGCAACTGGTTCAACCACATTCAAAAACACAGAAACAACTCTCAAGATTCATTTCAAATCTCGTGAACAAAAATTAGATATGCATCTTGACTAAATTTGATGTAAATTTGATGTTTTGACCACAATGGAATCTTCAAAAATTGATTCTGAGATCTTCTTGACCCGAAATTCAATTAGTCACAATAAAACTAACATAAAGCATTGAAACACAATCAAAACATCCAAAAATTATACTAAAGCTCCTTCTAAAGCTAAAATCACCTTTTGAATCCAACAGAACTATCAGAAATCCGATTCAAACATCCAAACTCAAATTGTTAACCGAAGTCAAACATTTATCAAGTTTCAACAAATTTCCAACTTAGGACCTCAAATCCACAAAACAACAGCATATCTAATTCTGACAACTCTCATAGATCAATTTTGACATTCCAAAATTGATAGAATCTATAGAGCTTCATTCTGAAACCCGAAATTCTAAAATACCTCAAAATTTTAAATTAAGCAACTTAAGCCTTTAAAACTCAACTCTTGACCAAAGTCTCAACATTTTAGATAATTTTCAAAATGAAAAAGGGCTTAGAATATCTTTGAACTATTAGAAATAGTATAAAATTATCCTACAGACCATCTATAAGTTTCCAAATATCCCTGACGTCTACCATTAAGTCCTATATTGGTCATCTTTTAATTAACCAACACTAATTTACAAACTCATCCATTCCCAAATCAAATCCACCCAAAACTAAATCCATCGGCTCCAAATTCATTTAACCCAACCACCCAAAGCAAAATTTTATTCCCAATATCTTACTTCATCTTCTCCCTTTTTTTGCTAGGACAAATTTCAAGTTACCATTTTTTAGTTTAGTTAAAGAAGTTTCACCAACTTAAAAATTGGTAAAGTCCATCAAAGCATTGCAAAGATGAAATCACTAAATGGAAGCAACTTGATGTCCAAAAATGCGTCACAGAGGTGAAACTCTTGCAAAGTTGAAAACATTATTACATGGTTAGAGAAAATTTTAACCTTAATTCCACTCAAATTCAACACATTTCATTTAGTGATTTGATATTAAAAATTGTGTTTGTCAATTGATTGTAATCACATTCTCCTTCATTAATATGTACCTTAACTCTTAGATTTAACTCTTTTGATATCATAAGGGACAAGTGTTAAAATCCAATTTTGATATCATAAGGGACAAATGTTAAAATCCAATCATCTTGTGCATTGACCTGTATATGAATTAAGAGATTTTTCCCCCTTTGAAACAAAGGCTATCACACCACAAAATCAAAATGTACAAAAAATTATGTATATGCTCATTTGGTGACCACAAGCTACTGAGAGTTGGTATGTCATGTGTGTTTATGTGTCTTTTCTTTGTGTTTATGTGTCTTTTCTTTTTACAATGCAAGATCAATGTCATGGTTTAAATGTAAAACGTAACAAAAGAAATATGCAGAATACATTTTAATGGTATAAAACATTTCTATTTGAATGATTTTCTTTTTTTTAACCCTAACAAAAAGAGGAAGTCAAATGTTGGGAATGAAATTTTGTTTTGGATGGTTGGGTTATATGAATTTGGGGCGGGTCTAATTTGTGAATGGGTGAGTTTGTAAATTAATTTAAGTTATTTAAAAGGTGATTAGTAGATGGCCGCTACATCATTAATGAATTTATTTAAGTGAGTTTAAATTGAGAAGTGTTAAAAATAAGGGCAATATTGAACCTAAAGGTAAACGTCCAGGGAATTTGGGAGCTATTAGGTGGATGAAGGGTAATTATGTATCATTTCTAATAATCAAGGGTATTTTTGACCCTTTTTGATTTTCAAAAATCAACTATTACATTTGTTCAAATCAGACTTGGGGCAACTGCTAAGAAGGGTAAAATGATAATTTTTCAAGAAGTTCCAAAATGACTTTCAGGATCATTACACAATTATAGACTCTTCTCATAGAAAGTCATGCAAAATATGGGCATGAGCAAGATGTCCTTAGCAACTCCATTGCTTTTGGGTGGTTTCTTTATCTTTATCTTGCAGGTTATTGCAGAGAAGCCAATATCTGAAGCTAAAGGGGAATCGGCAATCCATTGGGAATCAATCATCAGAGGTAAATGAAAATGCCAAAGCTGGATGGAAAGCTACATTCAACCCTCGATTCTCGAACTTCACAGTTTCTCAATTTAAGCACCTACTCGGAGTTAAGCCCTCAAGAGAGGGTGATCTTAAGAGCATCCCTATTTAAACTCATCCAAAACTTAAGAATTTACCTTTGGTGCACGAACAGCTTGGCCTCAGTGTAGCACAATTGGAAGAATTCTTGATCAGGGACATTGCGGTTCTTGTTGGGCTTTTGGTGTTGTTGAATCACTCTCTGATCGTTTCTGTTTTCACTATGGCTTGAATATATCTCTATCCGTAAATAATGTATTAGCATGTTATGGCTTTTTGTGTGGGGATGGCTGTAATGGTGGATCTCCCATATCAGCGTGGCAATACTTTATCCGCAAGGGTGTGGTCACCGAAAAGTGTGACCCTTACTTCGATAATATTAGATGTTCCCACCCTGGTTGTGAACCTACATATCCCACCCCACAGTGCGATAGGAAGTGTGTTCAGGAGAATCTACTCAGGAGTAAGTCCAAGCATTTCGGTATCAATGCATATACTATATCAGCTCCGACTCGTACAGTATCATGAAATAAGTCTCCAAGAATGGAACAGTTCAGGTTGCTTTTAATGTTTTTGAGGATTTTGCTCGCTACAAGTCCGGAATTTACAAGTAGGTAATAGGGAAGTATATCGGAGGCTATGTTGCTAAGCTCATCGGATGGGGAACTAGTGAGGAAGGAGATGACTATTGGCTTGTTGTGAATTCTTGGAACAGTGACTGGGGTGATGATTGGTACTTCAAGATCAGAAGAGGAACAAATGAATGTGGCATTGAATCTAATGTAGTTGCAGAATTGCCTTCAACAAGAAATCTGAATGTGGAGCTTGATGATGATATCCTTAATGCATCAATGTAAAATGCTACTTCATCAATTGGTGAAAATCGTAAGTTGAGAGTTGTGTATGTGGCAATTATCATATAGCTAATAAGCCTGTGAAAATACCAAGATTGCATCTTTCATTTGTGGATTTAATTAGTTGTAGACTTCAAATTTTTCACAATTATAAGTGTTTGTCCGAATTTAGATTTAAGAAAAAAAAAACATAGAAGTCATTCCATAATCATTTTTAATTTGATTCTTTCCGTACATGATTAAATTCCTATAAAGGCTTATAATACCTTGAAGACATTCCTAAACATGATCTTGGAACTAAGTGTTCCCAAATACTAAGTGTTCATGATCTTTTACTCACAAAGTCATGATCTTGAATTCCAAAGTCATTCAATTAGGAGTTCTTTTCCTAGAAAATCACTATCTTTGCTTTTGAACTCAAAAATCACTCAACTATCAATATTTTACTCACAAAGTCACTCAATCTATTTAATTAGTTTTTTATGTCTAAACAATATTTTAAAAATTAAATATATATCTATTTAAATCTTTTAATGACCAGCCTGCTAAAAATTAACATATATCCATTTAAATCATTTAAGGACCTGCCCTACTAAAAATATAATATGAACTCAATTATTTGACCCTTCTTAGTTATTCTCCCAAATTACTTTTTCTTCTCCGATCTTTCTCTTCTACGCCTTTTTAAATTTCTCAATTTCAGCCTCTTCTGCTTCTCAATAATCAACCTCTTTGTTATGAAGCACATGTTAGATTTAAGAGATTCTACATGGTGTCTTGCTCCTTTGAAGGAAGCCTTTAGGTCTGGGTGTAGACCATTAATAAGGCTAGATGGTTGTTGGCTTAAGGGCACATACAGAGGCAATTGTTAGCTGTTGTTGCAATTGATTTTACTGATTGCATCTTTCCTATTGCATATGTTGTGATTACTGATGCTGAAAGTAAAGAGACTTGGAGTTAGTCCTAACCAACCTTTGATATAATTTAGAGATAACGAATAATTACCACATCGCGTTCATGTCTAACAGATAAAACATGAGACATCAAAATTTTTTCATCCTTCTAATAGTTTTTTCTTGCAGTATGTATATAACTATTTCAATCAATGTTATAGGGATTGATGAGAGCTATTAAGGAATTGTTTTCAAAAGCATAACAAAGAAATTTCTCCTCGATTCAAATAGCATATTCCATCTTCAAAAGTAAAAATTTAGACTATGATGGAAGATAATCCTAAATCTAACATGTGCTACATAATAGAGAGGTTGATATTGAGAAGTGGAAGAAGAGGTTGAAGTTGAGAAATTTTTAAGAAAACACGGACGAGGAGAAAGATTGAAGAAGAAAGAGTAATTTGGGGGAATAACTAATAATGGTCAAATAATTGGGTTCATATTATATTTTTAACGGGATGGGTCATTAAATGGTTTAAACAGATATATTTTAAATTTTTAAAATATTGATTAGAAATAAAAATTAATTAAATTGATTGAGTGACTTTGATAGTAAAACATAAAAATCAAAGTTGAGTAACTTTGTGAGAAGAAAACCCATAGTTGAATGACTTTGAAGTTAAAAATAAAAGTTGAGTGATTTTTTATGAAAAAAGTACATAGTTGAATCATCATCTGTGGTAATTAACTTGATAGCAATATCTGTGGTAATAACTTGATAGCAATACTTCATAAAACAATATATGTACAAGTCAACAAATTTTATGAGGCTTTGCAGGCTAATTTCATGTCTGATTCCGGCCTTGGCTTTGCAACTGTGAACGCACCGGTAAACTTGTTGATGCAGTTTCTCCAAACATGTGCAAACCCCTAGGGTGTCAAGTTAGGTAATTTAAACAAGCTAGGTTATCACAAACATTAATAACTGCTCATAAATCAACACGCTCAAAACATAATTTGGAACACAAATATTGGTAAATGGTCCGGTTGATACCAAGTATAATTGTAAATCATGTTTTACTTAGTATCCTTATAAGTAGCTTTGTGACCATCCAATCACTAGTTACGTTTTTCTGCCAAATTCAATAACCAATCTTCAAAAATATGGCTATGAATGGAACATGTTATCTATAATTATCCTTGTGACAAGCAAGATACAGGAGGTGAGTTTGAAGAGGCTTTTCCTTTGACATTATTACAAGTAGCAGAAATCTCTTCTCCCGACACAGCTGGAGTTATATAGATATTCTCCAATTCAACGTTGGTGCAAGCTATACTATTACTGCAATTCATATTTATTGCTAGCTTACTGCTTGTAGTTCCATATATTTTCTTGTATGTTATATTGCTCACTTTCACTGCGCTTACCTGTTCAAATATTTTTTAAAATTTGTAAGTCTTCTTTAGAAAAAATTGACAGAAAGATCTTATTTTTGTACCTGAGGTTGACATGAGTGACCACCATTGCAATAATACTGATCAATAATGATTGGATTTTCTACATTTTTGAGGTTAATGTTCTCAAAATGTATAGACCTAGCATATCCAGAACCGCCCTAAATGATCACATGAAAGAGATATTCTTTTAAAAAAATAGTATCTGCATATAATTATTAAAAAATCTTTTACCGCACTAAAATATATGAAATGTGATGATACTTTTGGTTACCTGCCATGACTTAATTCTAACACCGTTTTGAGTTTCCTGTAGGTGGCAATTTGATACATAAATGTTTTCCACGTTAGCAAATGTGTTATTTGGACCTAAACTTCCGATACTGCAGACAAATTACAAAATAGTATTTGTTGTTCTGCGCCTAATAAACTGAATTTCCAATTAATAGTAAAAATAATTACTGAAATGTAATAAAAGTAAAGTTCATGTTCTACCTTATACCATGACCTGGTCCACATGTAATACCAGTAACATTGATATCAGAGCACCCAGTATTGATGCCAATGCAGTCATCGCCTGCTTGTTATTTATTTATTTTTGTGAATTAACAAAATTTAATTATATGAAATTAATATAAAACAGTTTTTTCAACATTAATAACCTTAGAATTTACAGGTCATTAATCAATTTAAAACTTAGGTTAAAAATAGTGACACTATTATTGATTTACAGGTAAATTCAAGAACAGACTTAAGAATATATATGAATTAAGGTTAATGTGAAATTCTGCTTATCTCAACAAGATATTTTGATAAATTTTGGTTATATTACAAAATCAATATAATTAAATCCCAAATCATTCTTGATTGGTGCACAGTTATGAAAACATATTTTTGGACTTCTTTTTCATTTCACAAACAAATTCTAGTTTGATTTTCAAAAAAAAAAAGTTATTTTAGCAGACGTGGTTATAATTTACTAATTTGCTTTTAAAATATAATCATAATTCAGCAAATCATTTTTTCTAATCCATTAAGTCACAGGGACGGAGTTACCTTATAGTAAGGGGATTTATCCAAACCTCTCTTTGAATGGGACAGAGGGAGTACTATTACTACATGATTAAAATAATTTTTTATGTGAATATATAGCGGATATTGAACCTCCTTCGACTAATTCGCACCATTACTTCTTTAAATTTTAAATCCCTTAGTGAAAATTCTAACCTCGCAATACGTGAAGATAAAAGATGCTAAACATTTTAGAAAGTAGGAAGAAAATGAGAATTAAGTACCGGTTTGAATAATGGAGTCTTGAATTTGAAGATGGCTGGAAAAAAAGATATCGATACCATCCGTATTGCGACTGTACTTTGGTGCACTTATATGAATATTTGAGATGGTTACTCCCTTGCTGTAAGTAAGAATTATATGGTCCCTCGAGCTATTCACTAGCTTTATTCCATTTAAGCGAAGTCCATTACAGTAATTAAATTGGACAACCTACAACAACATTTCTTGTTAAGGAATACAGGTGCAAAAATGAACACGCTCATGTTATAAATTCAATTATATCAAAAGATGCATAGCATATAGATTATATTGATTTTAATAAATTTGAAACAATGAGAAAAAGAAGTTCAACTAGTGATTTGTACTAAACATACGAAACCCTGTATTTCATTACAAGAAACCAAAGAACAGAGATGGACAAAATTTAATCAGTAAACAATAAAAATTTTATATTAATTTCATTTAGCCATGAATTATCATGGATTTTATTTTTTATGAGAAGGAAAATCCACAATCACTGCCCTTTGAGTGTGCACAAGATAAAACCTCCTCTCCTATATAATAGCTCGCAAACCACACAATAGAAGTAAACTGCACTAGAAAAGCTATAGGAATGAGCAAAAAATACCGAAGACCAAATTACAGAACCAAACCAAAATTTTTGGTAATTTGATATTCGACAATTCAGTATTTGGTATGATATTCGACAATTCAGTATTTGGTATGATATTCGAGAGTAAAATTTTAGAGTTACGATATTTGAATTTGGGATTGGTATAAGACATTAGTACCATTTGGTATTCGGTAATGCCAAATTATTTACTTAATGAAGGTCGTATTTCAACATGTTCATTACTCATTAGTACAAGTCCAAAGAGAAATTTAAAAAGTAAACATAAATAATCCAAATATATATGTCTTTTAGTTGTGTCAATTTGCTTTTCTTGATGTCTTCTTAATTATTGATTTTCTATTATATTGTGTGTAATAACCTCAAAAAAATTACCATTTTAACTCTCCCGATAGTTGCCTTGTGTCTTAATTGATCAGTTTGTAATAGTTGGCTTATGTAAATTCTATGAAAAATTGAGACTTCGGTCAAGAGTTGAGCTTAAGAGCTTAAGAGCTTAAGTTGTTTAATTTTGAATTTCAGAGTCTTTTCGAGTTTTGAGTCTCGAAAATGAAATTTTGTATATTCCATCAGTTTCATAATGTCGAAATTGTTCTAGGAGAGTTGTCGTAGTTAGATTTGGTGTTGTTTTGTGTATTTTAGGTCCTAAGTTGAAAATTTAGTTGAAATTTAATAAAGGTTTTGACTTTGGTCAACATTTTTAGTTTGGGTGCTCGAATTGAATTTCTGATACTTCTGTTGAATTCAGAAGGTGATTTTAACTCTTAAATGAGTTTGATATAGTTTTGGGGTATTCAAATTGTGCTTAGGTGTTTTGATATCTTAAATTAATTTTATTTCGACTAACTGAATTTCGAGTCAAAGAAACCTCAGATTTGATTTTCAATAATTCGACTGAGTTCGAAACATCGAATTGATAAGGATACATATCTGATTTATGTTTACGGGGTTCTGGACAAATTATGAGGACATTGATTCTGAGTTTTGAGATGTTATTGAAATTTTTTGTTAATATCTGATGTGCAGGTACCGCTTAAGTGACACCTGGTTGCTTAAGTGACCTCTCCAAAAGCAGGAACTCATCTCTTTAGCAAAGAGTCCCTGCCATGCGGGATTCACCGAAGCGAACCAAGTATCACAAAAGCAGAACCCCACTAAAGTGACAGGTCATTGCAAAAGCAAGGCCAATCTTTTGGACGAGAGTCACAAAAGCGATGCTTGGGTCACTTTTGTGGCATTTGAAACTTGATTTTTGGGAACTGATCAGTGCATATTTGGGATTTGACCTCTATTCACCGTTTTTGAACCCATGAAACTATTGTTCAATATGTATTACTAAAATACTTAGAAAAAAACTTTTGTTGAATAAAAATTTTTGCAGTAAACAAATTTTTTGTGGATTTGACCTCTATTCACCGTTTTTGAACCCATGAAACTATTGTTCAATATATATTACTAAAATACTTAGAAAAAAACTTTTGTTGAATAAAAATTTTTGCAGTAAACAAATTTTTTGTAAAAAAAAATATTTTGTAAAATAAAACTTTTGTAGAACAAAACTTTGTGAAAACAAACCAGAAACTAAAACTAGTAATGAAAACAAAGTCTGTAAAGAAAATCAAAAAATAAAATTGATAAGAAGGAAATCGAGCCCACTAAATACATAGTGTGTCCTTAAGAAAATTATTCCCCTCAAGTACCCGAGGTTACTGGAATAGATCCTCAGAGAATAGAATGATTTTACTCACTAGTGTATCGGTACCTAAAACCACAGTGTCAGCAAACCACTCAATAGCAGTAAAGCACACTAGAATTTGTTTATGTAGAAGAAGAAGTCAGAAAAAACTCTTTTTGAAATGATAGGAAAATTCTCTATATATAGAGAACAAAATGTGTTATTGTGCCTTATTGGAAAGGTCACAACCACTTGGGAAGGTCACAACCTTTTTCTAGAAAAGTTATAACTCTTCATTTGTCATTCACACCTTTTTAATAAACTCAACAATCCCCAACATAAATTGAAAATGACTCTAAGAAAAGAATGGACAAGTGTGTACTTTACAAGCAAGGATTAGTTGCATCTGGATTAGTAGGTTTCCCTTTGAACTTTCCATAATGAACATATGTCGGATATACTTGATCAATAGATAGATTTCATATCTTTGAACTGTCGAACTTTGGTGTATACCTAAACAACCATATGTCACACACTCAACCCTTTACTATCTATTGTTCTCATTGTTTTGTTCGTTTTAGCCATGAACACTTCCTAGTTCATAAGTGCATAGAGAACTGGCCTGACTGGATTCTCCTTGAAATGGCTTACACTTCACACTTACATAGGTGATTTCTAAATGTGTTATCCCATAGAAACACTATTTGATATACCCTATATCAAACTTAGAAATCATTAAAAGGTCATAATACATTTTCCTTGTTTCTGAACATTGTCTTATCATGAGAATGAGACCTTAGCTAGACACCTCCACACTTTAAGTATTCAATGTTAGGCTTTCGCTCTTTCCATTTCTCATATGGAATGGATTGTGTTTTACTATGGGGAACTCGATTGAATATTTGATTAGCCATCAATGACTTTGTTTGATCTCCTTGAACCTAGATCTTGGGATCTCTAGTCTTCTAGGTAGAGTTACCGCCACGATGATTTGTCCTCGGCCATAGTGTCATTCTCTTTTATGATCTCTAGTTAGACCTTTTGTAAGTGGATCCGACATATTATCCTTTGACTTTACATAGTCAATTGTGATAATTCCACTAGAGAGTAGTTGTCTAACGGTATTGTGTCTTCGGCGTATGTGACGATACTTACTGTTATATATAATGCTCCCAACTTTTCCTGTTGTCGCATGACTATCATATGTATGCATATAGGAGCCATTGGTTTGGGCCAAAATGGAGTGTCTTCTAAGAAATTTCAAAGTCATTCAACTTCTTCACTAGCCTTATCTAAGGCTATGAACTCAGACTCCATTGTAGATCGAGCTATACATATTTGTTTGGATTATTTTCATGATATTGCTCCTCCACCAATAATAAAGACATATCCACTTATGAATTTAGTTTCAGTTGATCCACTAGTCTAGTTTGCATTACTATATTCTTCAACAACTACTGGATACTTGTTATAACACAAAGCAAAGTTGAGTGTGTTCTAAATACCCCTAAACTCGTTTTATTGCCATCCAATGATTTTGGTTGGGATTACTTGTGTACCGACTCAATTTACTTACACATAAGTTGTATCTGGTCGTATACAATTCATGGTGTACATCAAACTTCCCAACACTCTGGCATAATTCAATTCATACTGACTTTCACCTTTATTCTTACCAAGATCAAGGTTCAAATCAATTGAGGTTTTTGTACTTTTGTAGTTTAAATACTTGAATTTTTCTAGTACCATTCGGATATAATGAGACTGAGACAAAGCTAGACCTTGAGGAATTTTGTGAATTTTAATCCGTAATATCAAGTCAGCAACTCTTAGGTCTTTCATATCAAACTTATTAGCAAGCATATGCTTAATAGCATTTAAGTTAGCAATGTTGTTACTCATTATTAACACATCATCCACATATAAGCAAACAATGACAATTTTATTTGGAGTGTTCTTAACGTAAACACATTTGTCACACTCATTAATTTTAAAATTATTTGTCAACCTTGTATAATCAAATTTTGCATGTCATTATTTAGGTGCTTATTTTAGTCCATACAACGATTTAACAAGTCTACACACCTTTTCATTTTCAGGAACTATGAACCCTTCTGGTTGTTCCATATAGATTTCTTCCTCCAAGTCTCCATTTAAGAAGACTATTTTGACATTCGTTTGATGAATTTCTAGACCGTACACCGCGGCTAACGATATTAACGTTCAAATTGATGTGATTCTAGTTACCGGTAAGTAAGTATTAAAGTAGTCAAGACCTTTATGTTGTCTAAATCCTTTAACAACGAGCCTCGCTTTATATTTATCAATAGTGACATCAGCTTTCATTTTTCTTTTAAAAATTCATTTGGACCCTACGGGTTTATTTCCAGGAGGAAGATCAACCAATCTCTATGTATGATTATTCATTATGGATTCAATCTCACTATTAACTGCATCTTTCTAATATTGTACTTTTGAATAAGTCACAGCTTCTCTGAAGGTTTTTGAGGCTCATCTTTTAATAAAAATGTTACAAAATTTGATACCAAAAAAGTAGATGTTCTTTGACATTTGACACACCTTGGATTTTCCTCATTATGTTCACTCTTCTTTGTTTCTTTTCGAGGTCGTTTTATTCCTTCATGAGATGATTCATATTCTTTCTTATACGGGTATATTATTTCAAAGAATTCAACATTATCTGATTCAATTACCGTATTAATATGAATGTCAGAATTTTCTAATCTATGCACCAGAAATCATTCCATATAGAATAGATTGTGGTTTACTATGGGAACTGCTTGAGTATACGATTAGCCATAAGGATAACTTCCCCCCACAAATTTTGGGGTAAATCATAACTAATTAATATGGCATTCATTATCTCCTTAAATGTTCTATTTTTTCTTTCTGCAGTTCTATTGGATTGTGGTAAGTAAGGGATTGTTGTTTGATGAATGATGTCTCACTTTTGTGTTGTTTGAATGCTTCAATTGTCTCACCTTTACTACTAAGTAAATAAACATAGTAGTATCTAGTATAATCGTCAATAAAAAGTTATAAAATACTTTTTTCCACCATGAATTGGTGTTGACTTAATATCACAAATGTCAGTGAATCATTTATAAGGGATTAAAATTTCTTTTAACAAATTTATAAGGATGCTTAGCATATTTAGATTCGACACAAACTTGACATTTTAATTTATTGCACTTAAAGTTAGGCAAAACTTCTAAGTTGCTCAGTTTTCACAAGATTTTGTAATTGACAAGTCCCAAATGTTCATGTCATAACTAATTTGACTCAAGCAATTAAGAACAATATATATATATATATATTGAGTTCAAAAAGATCCTCCATGATGTAACCTTTTTTTTAATTTTTATAAAAATTTTGTTCTTACTTATTACAATTTTATCAAATTAAAACATTGTTAAAAGTTAATACCTTGTTGGTTTTATACTAGTCATATCAATTATCATATCACATACTAGTAACAGAAAAATGCAATGACCACAATATCACATATACTCTGAAAAGCTTTTGTGGGAATCTAACATTATAAAAAGGATGAAAATTCATATCTTGTGCTTCCACATTTATGTTAGAAATTAAGTCTAAGTTTGTTCTTATCACAAGCAAAGAATCCCCACATTTTAAGTATGATCTCAAAATTATTTTTCAATTATTTTTTGTCTCATGCTTCAAATGTGTATGATCAAAATACACATTGGCAACATAAAGTCTCTTTTGAAAATAATAGTCTATAAAAGAAGTAGAGCTTCAATTTTCTTTGACACCCTCTGCAAAATGTCAAAGTTTAATTCATAGAGATACCCATTGCAGGAACATGATCATTAATTTTATGCCACTAGTCTTTGTTCTTTCTGTCACAATTAGACAGATCATTTAGTATTTAAAATACTAACACTAAAGACCGCATCATTGTACCACTTACTTCCAGTTAACGATGGAGTTTTTATACTCTTCAAGTGAATATTAATTCAAACAAGTACCGAAGGAGTAGAAAATCAAAAGATTTTTGTCTCCAAAAATCAGACGTTATCAAATTTCTCATGAAGTGGAAAACTAAACAATTTTAGTCTTCAAATTAGAAGTAGAAAAATGCAATAGTTTTAATCTCTCAAAGATAAAATAATTTATGGATAAATCACAAATTTTCAAGTGGTACCTTTTCACAGAAAGACAACCTTTTTGACTACCATATCAATAAATATTAAGGATTTCATCTCCCAAGCGCAAAGTATAAGATGAGCAGAAATCTTGATGCAATTGATCAAACAGATTGTGTTTCAAGTCTTGCATCTCACACATTATATTTTTTACTTTCAGCGCGTAAGACTTACTATTTGAGTTCCACATTCTTGAACTTCAACAAAAAATATTTTTTTTTATTTTCTCAATTAAGATTAGAGAAAGTAATGTCCAATATTGGATCAAGTAAAAAAAAAATCTTACTCATTGAATCTT
>DF358207.1:0-10486 GCA_000787875.1 Solanum virginianum
GAAAAAATCTTTCCTGAATGTCACATGAGATGCGGCACTAGTGTCCACAACCCAGCTTGAGTCATCACAAGAAATATTTATCAAATTAACATCAAGAACAGTGAGAAGATCTTCGGTGGCAATGGTGGCAAGGCAATTTTCATTACCTTCTTCTTTATTTTCTTCTTTTTCTCTATTCTCCCTTTTCAATTTTTGGCAGAACTTCTTTGTGTGCCCTTTCATACCACAATGATAGCACTCAATATTTTTAAGTTTGCCTCTAGATTTCACTCAACATTTTTAAGTTTGCCTCTAGATTTGCTCCTGTTGTGTTCTCTATTCAGAGAACCACGATTTTTATTTCTCCCCCTAGAACCTGCCACTAGGATATCTAACGAAAAAGAACCTTGAGCTTTTTTTCTCATCACTTCGTTCAACACACTGCTCTTGACAAAATCCATAGAGATCACACTATTCGGAGCAGAATTTGATAATGATATTCTAAATATTTCCCAAGAATCTGGTAGGGAACCAAGTAGAAGCAAGCCTTGAATTTCTTCATCAAATTTAATGCTCATAGCAGACAACTGGTTCATGATTCCTTGAAAATTATTTAGGTGATCTATCATTAGAGAACCATCAATATATTTTAAATTCAACATCTTATGATTCCTTGAAAATTATTCAAGTGATCTGTCATTGGAGAACGATCAATATATTTTAAACTCAACATCTGCTTTATCAAGAATATTTTATTGTTCCTAGTCTTCCGAGCATACAAACTTTCAAGATGCTCCCATAGGGTATGAGCATGTGTTTCCCCAGAAATATGGTTCAACACATTATAATCAACCCATTGTCTAATAAATTCACAGATCTGTCTATGCAACAGATTTCACTCTTCATCTGTCTTATTTTCAGGCTTTTTAGTGGCAAAGACTGGTTGATAAAAATTCTTGACGTAAAGTAGATCTTTTATTTTTTCCTTTCAAATGGCATAATTAGTGCCATTTAAAGTTACCATTCTACTAGTGTTGGCTTCCATTATTTTTTCCAAAAAATTATTAACCAAAGTAATTCTTTTCCGATGTGGAAATTCAGACTATGCTTCAACCACATAGCATACTCAGACAGAACCTCGGCTTTGATACCAGTTTGTTGGAAAAAATAAGGACTAATACAAAATAAATATGGCACAAAAATAAAAAAATAACGACATCAAGAATTTTACCTGGAAACCCTTCTAAATAAGGGAAAAAACCACGGGCCAAGAGGAACAACTGATATTATTCTGTTGGTGTGTTGAAATGAAGGAGCTTAGCAGCTCCTTTTATAGGTGAAAAATCTGCTCCATTGATGTCATTGCTGACATCAATGTGCAGATAAAATATTTAAAGTTGGCTGCCAGTTCAAGATTTGCTGCAAGCAGCAATTCTTGAATTGAAAAACAAAAGGGGCTGAACCCCACAAATTTATTATACTTTCTTTTATGTCAAACTTAAGATTTTATTTTTTGGAAGTTCTTAAAAGAGAAAAGAAATTTTACCACTAAAGATAATAAAAATTATTGCTCTCAAATGATCCTACTTTAAAAAAAAATCTCGTTAGGAATTTTACCGTTTATTATCTATTTCATAGTAATATTATTAATAAGCAACTTCTTTATTATTCATGCACAAACAAGTTCGTGGTATATTGATATGGTACTAATACCTTGTTATTTTGAATTTACACAACAAAGAGAACACAAATTAGTTGTGGGTTAGTTCAAGACTTGATTGCGAAAAAATAAAAATAAAAATAGAAAAATTAGAAAGGGTAATCTCAAGTTTACAAGAGACAAATATATGTCCTTATTGTAGATGAGCATATGTTTCGTTTTCTAAAAATATAAGTTTATCTTAAAAAATATAATATTTTATTATTATTATTATTATTATTATTATTATTATTATTATTATTATTAATAATAAATAAATAAATAACATTTGTTCTCAATAAAAAATGTGGTTGTACATTTTTGGAGAGATGCTAAAATAAATAATTAAATAAATAATTTTTTTTTTAAAAAAAAATCAAGGATGGGTGACACACCATGACTAAATGGGTTTGATAATTTTCTTTCATTTCAAATTAAAATATGCTTACAAAATTATGAAGTTGTAGAGAAGGCAATCATGCCTCTAACGTCTAGACGAAGAATGCGGTGACACATTTAAGTTGAGACTCATAAAATCAATAATAATTAAAAAATGAGCAAATTAAGGTTCCTAAACACAGTTTATCCTAAAAATAATTAAGCTAAGTATAGGTCGATAAAAGCAACCGTGCTAGAACCAGGGGACTCGAGAGGTGCCTAACACCTTCCCCTCAGTTAACAGAATTTTTTACCTGAATTTCGAGTTCGCTGATCATAAATAAAGAGTCAACTTTCTTTTGATTAGGGATCTAAATAAGGTGACTTGGAACACCAAAACTCAATTTCAAGTGGCGACTCTGAATAAATAAAATATAATCCCTTTTCAATAACGTCACTTTAATTGAAAAAATTCTATTCTTTCAAAATGCAACGCGGGGGAAAAATAGGGGTGTGACAATACTGACGTCCCCTTTTGGACGGCATCATTTTATGATGTAGATACGCAGGATAAAGGTCATCAGTAGACGCACCTTGAGGATCTTGAGACATTAAGTAGCTTGGTGAGTCTCCCCTACTTCGGAGGGTTTATCACCCATTTTCATCTTGCTTAGAGTAGCTTTTGCTTAGACTTTATTTTGGTTGAGGTAGACATGAGTCTGTCATTGGCACCACTTAATAGTGATAGATGCTTCATACACTAGAATCGGATATTGATATAAAAATACACATATAGTGCTCGTACTGAATTCATGTTGAAAGTAGTCTAATAGCAATGGATATAAATGATTCCCAGATTTTATGGTGGGCTATATTATATTGGTGGGCTATACATTTATAATAAATTTTGAGACTTATGAGCTAGTTCCTTTCTGTTAGCCTTTCATTATATGTTTATTTGAGATTAGATGATGAGATGTTCCAATTTATTTTAATATGTCTTCCGCTGATTAGTAAGATGTATGACTGAATGAATGTGATCAAGCCAAGTGGTTCGCTTGCGGACTAGCAATAGTCTCTGAATGTCAGCTACGTCTTGGGTCCTCTCCCGAGGCGTGACATTAATGTAAACTTTAAGCATGATGATCATCAATTTTAAGATGTGAAGTATAATTTAAAGTATATATTCAAGAAGTAAAAATAACATTCAAGAATTAAAGGTAATATTCAAGAACTTTCAAAAAAATCACAAATCAAGACCTTAAGTATCAATTTTACATCCTAACTTTACATTGGCACATGGAAGAACAATTTCATGCTTTTGGGTAGCCTTTACATACTTGGGAATGAAGATTATTCAAAGAATTAGAAGGTCTCTTGAAAAACCCTTGTGTTCTCTCCTCTTCTTCTCTCAGGCTTACGTAAAAAAAAATACTTAGAAAAACTATGGGTTTGAACCCTTTATGTACAAAAATACGCTTTAAAATTGTTTTGGGGGTATTGAAATGTATTGGGAAGGAAGAAATTACCCTTTTCGAATTAAAAAAAAATTTTGAACATAGGTGGTGCACGTCGCGGAGGGGCGCGCACCAGTGTTTTCTCACAACTTTTTCATAAGTTCAATTTCCATCGAAAAAAGCAAGAAAAACTTAAGTGTTGCTCCGCGCCCCTGGCGCGTTGCAGAGGGAACGCGAAGAACACACTGTCACTGTCGAAAATTGGACATTTTGAAAATCGACCCAACTTATTTTAAGTTGGGTCAAGATAATTTTCTGACTCAATTTTCTACGTTGATCGCAAATTTGATCTCAAATTTTCCATCAGAGCTCGAGAAGACGCGTCGTGCGCACGATGCATTTTAGGGGCATTTTGTTAATTTTATGAGGTGTTACATCATCTCCCCCTTGGAATCATTCATCCTCGAATGATGAGTAAAGGTCGAAGAGAACCACGACTAAACCCAGAACTCATCTCATATCTCATTCGGGAATACTTGAACCCTCACTATCCATTATCTATCTATCCCTGTGTTAGACATCGGGAATGAAATAAAACAAGGCATCAACTTAATGGAAAGAAATATTCAAAACTGATAAGAATAAGAATATTTACCTTCAACATCATCATCACTTGGCACGAATAGATGCGGGTATTTGAGTTTCATTGCTTCCTCAGCTTTCCACGTAGCTTCCTTAACAAATTAGTTCCTCCATAAAACTTTAACAGTGGTTATCTCTTTATTCCTCAGCTTTGCTTCCTCAACTTCCCACGTAGCTTCGTCAACAAAATTGATTTCTCCATAAAACTTTAACGGAGGCTATCTTTTTATTCCTCAGCTTATGAACCTGTCGATCAAGAATCTGGACTGGAATTTTCTTGCATGATAAGTTGTCCTTCACACCGTACTTTCCACAGGGATTGCTAAGGCTTGATCCCCCAAATACTTCTTCATCATAGATACGTGAAACACCGGGTGAACTCCGACTAGCTTGGAAGGCAAGTCTAACTCATAAATAACTTTCCCAATCCTTCTTACAATCTGGTATGGTCCGATATAACAGGGACTCAGCATCCCCTTCTTGCCAAATCTCATGACACCCTTCATAGGTGACACCGTCAAGTACATCCAGTCGTTTACCTCAAACTCCAAGTCTCTTCTTCTTACGTCCGTATATGACTTCTGGCGGCTCTAGGCTGTCTTGAACCTTTCCCTGATGACTTTTACTTTCTCCATAGACTGGTGTACAAGGTCAGGCCTAATCAACTCAGCTTCGCCCACCTCTAACCAGCCAATCGGGGACCTACATCTCCTCCCATATAATGCCTTATATGGGGCCATCTGAATGCTGGCATGATAGGTATTATTGTACGCGAACTCAATTAATGGTAAGTGGTCATACCAACTTCCCTTGAAGTCGATAACACATGCTCTCAACATATCCTCCAAGGTTTGAATAGTATGCTCTGCCTGCCCATCCGTCTGTGGGTGAAAAGCGGTGCTCAAATTTACCTTCGTACCCAATCCCTTCTAGAAGGATCTCCAAAATTGAAAGGTGAATTAGGCTCCTCTGTCCAAGATGATGGACAAGGGAACCTCATACAACCTCACAATCTCACGAACATAAAGTCAGGCATACTCCTCAGCCGTATAAGTTGTCTTAACCGCCCAAAAGTGGGCTGATTTAGTCATCCTGTCAACAATCATCCATATCGAATCATGCTGCTTTCTGGATCTTAGCAAGCCGGTAATGAAATCCATGTTGATCACTTTTCATTTCCTCTTTGGAATTTCAAAGTTCTGAGCTAACCCACACGATTTCTGATGTTCCACCTTGACTTATTGGCAATTGGGACACTTAGAAACAAATTCGGCAATGTCTTTCTTCATCTCATTCTACCAATAGACTTTTCTCAAGTCGTGGTACATTTTAGTGGAGCTAGGATGGATAACATATCTCGTGCTATAAGCCTCGACCATGATTCTCTCTCAAATACCATCAACATCAGGTACACACAATCTCCCTTGATATCTCAATACCCCATCTCCCCCTTTGGAGAAAACCATCACCTTCTGCTTGTGAACCATTTCTTTCAATTGGAGTAAGACAGAGTCTTAGTCTTACTTTTCTTTCACCTAAGACACTAAGGACGAAGCAGACCCATTCTGAACATTAATCTCGCCTTCGCTGTTCTTCTCGAGTTGCACTCCCAATCGAGCTAATATATGCACTTTCTTGGCTAATTCTCTTTTTCCCTCCTTCACATGGGAAGTGCGACCCATAGACATCCTGCTAAAAGCATCAGTAATAATGTTAGCCTTACCTGGGTGATAGAGAATGCTCATATCATAATCCTTGAGCAACTCCAGCTACCTCCTCTGTCGCAAGTTGAGCTTTTTCTAACTGAATACGTACTGCAAACTCTTATGGTCAATGAACACGTCCATATGTACTTTATACAAGTAGTGACGCCAGATCTTAAGTGCGAATACCACTGTTGCCAACTCTAGATCATGGGTCGGATAATTCTTCTCATGGATCTTGAGCTGCCTGGAAGCATAAGTTATCACCTTTCCTCTCTGCATAAGCACACACCCCAATCCAGCTCTGGATGCATCACAATATATCACGAAGTCACCCGTCCCATCTGGCAAGGTCAACACTGGTGTTGTAGTCAATCTAGTATTCAATTCATGAAAGCTCTTCTGAAATACCTCAAACCACTGAAATTTGGCCTTCTTGTAAGTCAGCTTTGTCAAGGGGGCTGACAAAGAAGAGCAATCTTCAACAAAGCTGCGATAGTACCCTGCCAAACCCAAGAAACTTCTTATTTCTATTGGAGAAGTTGGTCTTGGCAATTCTTAACCGCCTCAATGTTCTGCATATCCACCCGAATACCATCTCTTGAAACAACATAGCCTAAGAAAGCCATTGACTTGAGCCAAAACTCACACTTAGAGAATTTCGCATACAACTTATGATCTTTGAGTGTTTGCAGAACTACTCTAAGGTGATTACCATGCTCCTCTTCATTCCTCGAGTATACCAGAATGTCATCAATAAATACAATCATGAACATATCAAGATATGGTCTGAATACTCTATTCATCAAGTCCATGAAAGCTTCACGTGCATTTGTCAACCCAAAGGATATGACAAAGAACTCAACGTGGCCATACCGTGTCCTAAAGGCTGTCTTTAGAATACCACTTTCCCTCAGCTTCAACTGATGGTAACCCGATCTAAGGTCTATCTTAGAGAAACAAGTAGCACCCTGAAGCTGGTCAAAGAGATCATTCATTCTGGGAAGAGGATACTTATTCTTTATGGTAACATTATTCAACTACCGGTAGTCTATACACATCCTTAAAGACCCATCTTTCTTACGCACGAATAGGACAGGAGCACCCCAAGGTGAGACACTAGGCCTTATGAAACCTTTCTCTAACAAGTCTTTCAATTGATCTTTCAATTCTTTTAACTCTACGGGAGCCATTCTATAGGGTGGAATTGAGATAGATTTAGTCTCGGGAAGTACATCAATCCCAAATTCAATCTCCCGGTCGGGAGGGACTCCGGAATGATCATCAGAAAATACCTCAGAAAACTCATTCATAATCGGGACTGACTCAAGAGTAGGAGACTCAACATCATCAGACTTTACTCGCATGAGGTGGTAAATACAACCATTGGATATCAAATTTCTAGCTCTAACATAGGATATGAATTTATCCTTAGGGGCAACAGAACTTCCTTTCCACTCTAAGACAAGCTCATTAGGAAATTAAAGTTTAACAATCCGAGTTCTACAGTCAACAGAAACATATAAGCATGGAGACAATCCATGCCCATTATTATATCAAAATCAACCATCTCCAACTCTATCAAATCGGCTAAAGTGTCTCTGTGATAAATAGACACCACACAATCTCTGTAAATCCTCTCAGAGGATAGACTCAGGAGTAGGAGTACAAACAAAAAATGGTTCATGCAAACATTCCGGAAGAACCCCAAACTTACTAGCCACATAAGGGGTCACAAAAGACAACGTGGCAATCATCCATATCGAATCATGCTGCTTTCTGGATCTTCCGGAAGAACCCCAAACTTACTAGCCACATAAGGGGTCACAAAAGACAACGTGGCACCCGAATAAAGTAATGCATAACAATCATAAGCAAAGACACGAAGCATACCCATGACAATATCTGGTGCAGCCTCCTGCTCCTATCGGTTACCCATACCCATGACATACCTCGACAGTTTGATGAACTTAAGGCCGTACTCCTTCACAGTCATCGCTCCCTATTTCAGATTCACAAACTTATCCGCCTTGGCCTCTCTCAACTCTTGAGGAAAGAAATGGTCAAGGAAGGCGGCTTCAAACTCCTCCCATGTTACAAGCTCCATATCTTCACCTCTACTCCCTTCCCACTGAGTGTACCACACATTAGCCGCGTCCTTCGGCAGGTAGGACGCAAGCTCAACTCCCTCAATCTCAGTCGCATGCATGACCCTCAAAACTTTGTATATCTCGTCAATGAAGTTTTGTAGGTCCTCCTCCACCTTCAACCCCGTATACACAGACGGGTTCATCCTCAAGAAGTCCCTGAGCCAGGTTGTAGTTGAGGGCTTCTGTGAGCTAGAACTAAGAGCCTGAGATCCGTGGCAATTTCCCTGGGAGGCCACCAATTGAGTCAGCATGGCGATGGCTCCTCCGAATTCTGTCTCAGTAGTGGGAGCTGGCTGGGGCTGAGCAGAGGCGCCTGCGGGACCTCAGCAGCCCTTGCGACGTTCCCGTCTCCTAGCTAGCCTCAGTCTGAATCGGAGCCTCCGGTTGGGTGTTCTCAATAATGGGAGATGGGGAATCTCTCTGAGCGGCAATTCTCTTGGGCGTCATTTTCTGTAAGCGTAAAGTGAACTAGTTAAAGGCAGGATTTCACAAGTTAACTTTATAGCATGATATCAAATCATAAAAGAAGGGTAGCACTTCGTAATGTCCTATAGTCTTCTACTTATGAAGTGTGGTGCACAACACATAAGATTCTACTAGACACGGCTTCATAGACTCCCTAGGACACTCAAACTTTGGGCTCTATACCAAGTTTTTCATGCCCTAGGAGGGTACCCTAGATGTGACTGACACTCGAAGACTATTGCTAGCCCCCAAGCGAACCATCTAGTCTTATTTACCTTCGTTCAGTCAATTCATCAGCGAAAGAAATAAGATAATAATAGTAATACAATTCTATCTGTAGGCTCTACACTATCAATATCAATCTATCATAGAAGAAGTAGAATACCAAATGAAAATTTGAATGTAAAGAAAGGGGAGGGAAAGAACCCCCAACATCAACATCAACGTCTACGTCTATGAAGCCACTATACTATAATCTGAGACAGTATCATGACAGGCCATGGCTACCAAAAACCAAGTAAAAGACTATCAACCAAAAGAAAATAAACATCCTTCGAATGCAGGGGAGGACTCACCACAGTCTGGAATAGAGTGCTTTGAACCTCAACGATTGGGCTGCTGAAGTCTTCGGTCTATGAAATCTGAATCATAAAACGATGCAGCACCAGAGGGGCGTTAGTACATAGAATGTACTATATGTAAAACAAGCTAAAGAAAAGTAAACAATATGCAATCACTCCTCAATCACTTAGCCTTACCTCAGAGTAAAGGACAAGACTCTATCACCTCACTATCCATCAAACATCAACGAGTCTGTTAGTGGATCCATAAGTCTGTCAAGTCCTCTTTTGGGACAAGGAAAACATCCACTTTCACGGTCCAATCCTATCCTACGCTGACCACGTAGTTAATGAGTACGAGTGGGACTCACTCTTACCCATTTCGGTGCTAAAAGAAAAAAGTTAGGAATTTTGTCTAATCAATCGTTAAAAAACGTGTAGCTTACTTTTTTCAGAAAAGAAAAAAATTCATTGCTAATTACAATTTTTGATGTGAAATTTTATTAAATATATTATTATTATCTGTCCATCAAGAACTCTCATCCCCCAACCTCTGCGGGCAATACTATCTTTCCAAATTCTAGGGAAATATACTCATTCAACTCTATCAATATTAATTTCAGCTATCACAGTCATCAACACACTCACCTCAGAACTCAAACTCAGTCACACATTACATTCAGACAATCAAAGCTCTAAACATCCCCCTAAGTTCATTATCCAAGTCTTTATAGAGAGAATTTGTACGGGTTGAATCACAATCACATAATAATATATATGTACGGTAAACTTTAAGCATGATGATCATCAATTTTAAGATGTGAAGTATAATTTAAAGTATATATTCAAGAAGTAAAGATAACATTCAAGAATTAAAGGTAATATTCAAGAACTTTCAAGAAAATCACAAATCAAGACCTTAAGTATCAATCTTACATCCTAACTTTACATTGGCACATAGAAGAACAATTTCATGCTTTTGGGTAGTTTTTACATACCTAGGAATGGAGATTCTTCAAAGAATTGGAAGGTCTCTTGAAAAACCCTTGTGTTCTCTCCTCTTCTTCTCTCAGGCTTACGTAAAAAAATACTTAGAAAAACTATGGGCTTGAACCCTTTATGTACGAAAATACGCTTTAAAACTGTTTTGGGATATTAATATGTATTGGGAAGGAAGAAATTGTCCTTCCCGAATTAAAAGAAAAAAAATAATTTTCTGAACATAGGTGTGTGTCGCGGAGGGGATGCGCGCCAGTGTTTTGTCGCAAGTTTTTCATAAGTTCAATTCCCGTCGAAAAAAACAAGAAAAACTTAAGTGTTGCTCCGCACCCTTGCGCGTCGTGGAGGGGACGCAGAGAACGCACTGTTTCTGTCCAAAATTGGACATTTTGAAAAATCGATCCAACTTGTTTTAAGTTGGGTCGAGAACATTTTCTGACTCGATTTTCCGCGC
>DF358207.1:10592-28815 GCA_000787875.1 Solanum virginianum
CGGATTGTCCATCAGAGTTTGGGAAGACGGATTATGCGCACCATTCATTTTAAGGGCATTTTGGTAATTTTATGGGGCTTACAATATGTTGAGAAGTTATTATATTATTTTTTCCAGATAGAGATATCCAACTTCTTAATGGTTTTATTTTATATATATTTTTAGAGAGAGAATGTGGTGGCATTGGAGTTGAACTAGTGTTTTAAATAAAAATTTCATTTAATACGGAATCTCTTACTAATTATAAGCATAAATACCCATCCCATCTCTCATTTGTCATTTTTGAAGGAAATCAGAGATGGTTAGAGCTCCTTGTTGTGAGAAGATGGGATTGAAGAAAGGTCCATGGACTCCTCAAGAAGACAACATTCTCATCTCTTACATTCAAAATAATGGACATTCTAATTGGCGTGCCCTACCAAAACTTGCTGGTAATTCTCTTCTCTCTTTTCATTCAAAAATATTTGTTGCTGTTCATTCAAAAATATCAACAAAGTTTAATAGGACATCCATAAAAAATTATAAAATACTCATCTCCTACCTTTGAGGTAGTGATAAAGTCTGGTTACATTTTATCCTTTTTAAACTTCGTAAAATTTCACTAGCTTCTTGTTGTTGTTTGTCATCTCCTAAAAACCCTTTTATGGTAGAAACATCAATTACACTTGAATATTTCCAAGTTTGTGAAAATTGACTCAAATTAGTTTTTGGATCTTTGCTGATAAATTTTTTTTTAAAATAAAATGCATATTGTCGAAACACAACAAATTTAAAAACATAAATTTACAAGTTTTAACTTCAAAAAATCAATGGCCGTGTAACTAAATTTTATTTATTTATTTAGGACTATTGAGATGCGGGAAGAGTTGCAGACTGCGATGGACAAATTATTTGCGTCCAGATATAAAGAGGGGAAATTTCACCAAGGAAGAAGAAGAAACCATAATCCACCTTCATGAAAAACTTGGAAATAGGTCTGTTTTTTTTTCTTTTAAATATTTTTGTATCTATTAATTTCTTCTTGCCTTCAACATCCTCTATTTTTTCACTATCAAAAAGAAAAAAGTTAGGAATTTTGTCTAATCAATCGTTAAAAAACGTGTAGCTTACTTTTTTCAGAAAAGAAAAAAATTCATTGCTAATTACAATTTTTGATGTGAAATTTTATTAAATATATTATTATTGTTAATTAAAGATGTTGATTACATAGAATAATGTCTAGTGTCCTGTTAATCATTAGTATATTAAAGTAAAAAACTCATTTTCCTTTTTCTAAGCTCGTGAATTATTTATTTACAAAAACTTTTGTCTTTATAGTTTTTGAGAATCGAAAAGGAAAGATTTTATATCTAAGTCCAAAGAATACTTCACTTATTTTATTTTATATTTGCGTGTCATTTTGTTTCAACCAAGGAATAAATATAAAAGATTCTCTAGACAAGTTGGTAATTAGAATATTGGTAATAATTAATGTCATTTACCAATCCACGCATCAACTGCTAGAAAATCTACGCATATATCTCCTTAGGTTTTTGTGGCACTATAATTAAAGTTTATCATGTTTGTCCACTCCTCTTAATTAATTAATATTTAGAAAAATCATGCTTTTATATTTATTGAGACGAGGGTTTGGGGAAATAGTCTCTCTACTTTTGTGAGGTAGTGGTAAGATCTGTGTACATTCTACCATTTT
Source organism: Solanum virginianum (assembly GCA_000787875.1). Classification (NCBI taxonomy): domain Eukaryota; kingdom Viridiplantae; phylum Streptophyta; class Magnoliopsida; order Solanales; family Solanaceae; genus Solanum; species Solanum virginianum. The sequence goes on from DF358207.1 coordinate 12,286, forward strand.
CAGACTCCTCTTGTGTAAGATTTCACGGGGTATGTTATTGTTGTTGTTGAAAGAAAATATTTTTTGCTACATAATTTTATATAAAATATTATATTCAATTTAGCTCGTATTTATATATTTTTTAAATATATTTTTATACAAAATTATCACATTGTACATAATGATTCCCCACTCCCACCATCTTTGAGACACCTAACGTAATATTTTATGTTGAGATGTACATTTTTGAAAAATTTTCTTAATAATTTAAGCAAAATTTACCAAATCAATTCAAGTCTATATTATAAGCTTATAAATTTACGTGAACCTTAATTTTTTTACCCTTGTATATTAAAAAATTATAAATCAAATTATTATGGGATATAAATTGAAAGTTATTGTAAAAATTCATAAATTTTAAATTTTAGATCCATTACTAACTTTACTTTGATGTGTTAATATTATGTAATGGACATACTTTTTCAGCTTATTTATTTAAATTCTAACGAATAGTGCACATACATAATTATCTCTCTGATGATTTGATAATATAAAATAATTTAAATTATCCATGTCTAAAGGTTAAACTCTTGTAAGTTGTTCAACTCTTTGCTGATAACATTTTTCCCCCTAAAATGTGCAGATGGTCTGCAATAGCAGCAAAATTACCGGGACGAACAGATAATGAAATAAAAAATATTTGGCACACCAATTTAAAGAAGAAGCTGAAAAATTATGAGTCTCCTCAAAATTCCAAAAGGCGCTCCAAGATTAATCATGATTCCAACAAGGGTCCTACCACTTCTGAATCCTCCAATAATTCTGATTTGAGTACTAGTATTAGTACAAGTATTAAACAACACATTAAAATTGCCCCTAGCTCACCACAACTTTCATCTAGTGAAATGTCAAGTGTGACATTAGTCATGGATGATCATAAAATGGTGATGGTAAAGGAAGAAAAAATCGAGTCAGAGTCGGAGTATTTCCCCAAGATCGATGAGAGTGTCTGGACAGAGGAGAACAATGAGTATGTTATGGCTGCTGGTCATGGTCAAGAAGAAAATGCAGACGTATTAACGACTAGTACAAAAATGGAGGAGGACATGGACTTTTGGTACAATGTTTTCATAAAGACAGAGGACTTGCCAGAATTACCAGAATTTTGAGGGGTCTGTTTTGATTATTCTGTAAATTTGAGATTAGTGGTATTTAATTTTCTAGCTAATAGTTTTTTTTAGGAATTTTTGGAGTCGGCAAGTTTGAAATTTCATGTTTGTTTGATCTTGACTATTGACCCAAAACAATAAAAAATAATTCCAACTTGGGACCATTATTTTGGGGGTTATCTTGAACTTCTTTTTTGCTTAGTGGAGGTGCTAACAAATTAAAGGGAAAAAAATTGTTTGAAAACTACTTGTGACCATTCTCCTACCTTAGCTTTAACTTTTTGTCAAAATGATGTGGCTTTGTTCATATAAAAAGAAAATGAATTGTTTTTCACCAGCTAGTGGTCTTCTAGATTTTGTATCCATTAGGAAGACAATGACATTACAATATTCTTTATGCTTTGTCACTTTGAACAAATTAAAGAAGGATGTGTGCAACATTATATTTTCCCCACTCAAACCCTTTTCCCTTTTTATAGCTAAATGCTTTAGAGCAATTCATGTATAAGTAATAACTCGTCTAGTTTGAATATAAGTTATGCTATGATAAGTTATCATGAGATTATTTTTATTGAATGTTTATTTTGTTACATTTAAAATAATATATATTATATAAATTTTAAGAACAAAGTATTTATTTACAAAAATATCCTTTATAAATGTATGAAAAGTGATATATAAAAACAATTTAAAAGGAAATATTTGTCATTTACCTACTTTATCGCAGCTTTCTTACTTATGCGATGAGGAGCTACTTAGTTATCTCAAAATTACTATACCACCCGAGGAGAAGGACAACTTATCCCGGTACTAATTATTAATTTCGGGATAAATTATTCCGAATTTGCCAACTAAACAATAAATTGAATGGCACTATAAATTAATCTCGTGATTATTTGGTGTTATCCTCCCCAACAAACGACCCCTAATAGTAATAAAATGACTTTTACGGGTGTATTCGGTACAGGTGAAACACTTTTGAAAAATATTCAAAAAAATTTAGAAATGTACTCTCTCTAGAAAAATAAGCCTCTTATAAATTAAAAAGATAACTTACTTAATGAAAACAGAAAAAAAAAAAAAAAAAGTTCTACAATTTATGACATGTTACATTGATGGTGTTCTTTCCAACTTTCTACACATCTCATCTTCAAATAATATTGGATGCTCAAAATTTCCACTAAAAACACATAAAGAATATTAGAAGCGTATATTCATATATATATTTGGAACATTATCGTACCACTATATATACTAAAATGATTCCACTGCTGGTTAGTTACTTCCTTTCCGTAGTTCTTTTTTAGTTGAAGATTTTTTTTTCAAAGTCAAACGATATGAATTTTAATTAATATTTTAAGATGTATTTTTTATCATATTAATGTAAAAAAATTACTATTTTTATAGTAACTTTTTGTATAGTTTCCAAATATTTAAATTTTTATTTTAAAATATCAAATAGATGTATCCTCTAATTTAGCGTTAAAAATCATTGACTTTCGAAACGTAATATGACAATTAAAAAAAAGAAAATATTATATATGAGATATTAGCTAGGGTCAACGTGAATTATTAATCCAAAAAAAATTAATTATAAAATATTGAAAATATACTTTAACAATAAAAACGTGTTATTTAAAAAGTTTAATTTTTAAATGAAATAAAAGGTCGCAAACTTTTTTACTTCAAAAGGGGCCGACAAATAATGGACGAGCATAACATGTACCACGTTATATGCCCATAGGATGGAAAATTTTGTGAAAGGGGTTAAAAATATTTTCAAATTATTTTAAATTAAGTAAAAATATTTCTTTGCTATATTTGGGTTAAAAAAATATTTTTAAATTAAATTTTTGGCTAAAAAATATCTCTCTCTAATGGAAATAAAAAAGGGTTAAAATTATTCAAGAACTATCAGAAATGGAATAAAAATACTCCTTGATTAGATTTTAGTTAAAAAATACACCTCTCTTAAAAGTTTTGCAGAAAAAAAAATATCCATCCAATGACCTCATACATACTATGTGGACAAAAAAAGTCACATGATCAGTTCACGTGGAATCCTATCCTAAGAGGTTTTCTGTTCGAATATTAGGTTCAAGACTAACCTTTTCATGTTAAGAGAAACTGTCATTTCAATTGTAAATGTCTCAAAAAATAGATGTCTAAATGATAACATTGATTCATCCTTGTTATAATTGTTGTCCCTCGTTCAATTATTTTTTCGAGTTCAATAAGATCTAATTCTTCAATTTTTTTGAACCCACGAAACCTGTATGGAAGTTGTTGTGCTCAGTCGCAACGAGAAATAATTTTTTTTTAATATAGTAAGAATTTAGACCACACAAAGTCTGACAAAAATTAATTTGAAGATGGATTGGAGTTGGATTTTTAATGGAAGAGGGATATTTTAAATAAGAACTTTGAAATTTTAACGGAGGGGTTTAGTCGAAAACTAACGAAGAATATTTTTGGTCCATTTCTAATAATTAAGAGGTTTTGTTGACCTTTTTTCATTTTTATTAGAACGAGGGGTATTTTTGAGCCAAAAATTTAACGAATGGGTATTTTTGAACCAAAACACAACATAGGAATATTTTTGATCCATTTCAAATGGTTCAAGAGTATTTTATTTTTTTTTACCTTTTTCCTTTGATTTCTTTTACCTTGTGAAATTGACATTGCTCTTTGTTTTAATCGTTAATCTATATATATTGTTTCTTGTCTTACTTGAGATGAATACGTTTGAGCTGATGAAGTCTTTTGAAAACAATTTTTCTATGTCTATAAGATAGTGATAAGATCTACGTACACTTTACCCTTCCCAAACTCATTTTTGTAGAATTTCACTGTATCTTATTATTGTTGTAAATTCAATAATATCCAAGTGAACCGACTAATATATAGAATAGCCATCACAAATTGCAGAAAAGTTAGCTTACATGATAAGCGCGCTAAGTCATACCTTTCATATAAATATTCTCAACAAGTCAGAAAATTATTTTAAGCTTGTTCCAATTGAGGTTGAGAATATATAACATAGACAAATTTCTTAAAAATTTGATTTAGAAATATCTATAATAAATATTTTATTATGAATTTAACTGCTGAGTTAAAACATATCATAATTTGAGTGTCACAAAAAAGTGGATGAATGCATGTACAGAATATGTTTGAAAAGACATGTAATGTAACTGCAAACGTGAAACATAACAATAGAGTTTTTGTTGTGAGGATAAATTAGAGAATAAAAAGTGTAGCTAGGTTGGTTGCATGTCTATATATGCAAAAGAGTAGATTCATGGAATCAAACCGCCAAAAAAAGACAAAAATATATTCAATTTTCCCAATGATGTAGTGCCAAAATATAGGGACGCAAGCAAAAACGTCATTTCATAATATTATTATTATTATTATTATTATTATTATTATTATTATTATTATTAATAATAATAATAATTGGTCATCATTTCATTAAATTCTGAATACGCGTAGAAAAACTAATGAACCAAACATACATATTCAAAATTGGGGATGGATTTTATTTCTTCCATTTAAAAAAGAATAATTTTTTTCTTTATTTTGGTAATATTCTAATTTTTTACGTGATATATTTAAAATCACAATATTAAAGAATATTTGGACACATTTAATATAACTTTAATTTAAAATCACAAATTAAAAAATATTCTTTATTTCTTTTTAAAAAATCATTCTTTTACTTGTAAGGAAAGAATAAAGGAGACACTAATTACAATATATGGGACTCACTTAATTGTGAAGCACGACTCATGACTTTATTTATGTTTGGTTGTATTAAAATCAGAAAATAATTTGTTTTAAGATAATTAATTTCCAGATAATTAATGCCGAAATAACTTATTGTTGAATCCTTATAATTTATTGTTGAATCCTTATCATCTGGATAAGTAATCATATAAGTATTGAATTTTAAGGATAAATAGTCTCTCAATTATATGATCATTGGTCTTATATGATCATTGGTCTTAAAGTGCTCATTTGATTCATGTGGTAAAAGATAAATAATAGATTATTTTTTTATTTTCTTGGTAATTATGAGATTTTGTTATTAAAAGTATTACATTGCAAAGATGAGACTCATCAATAACTCTTGGACAGAAGCATGGATGCCTGTGTAGCACAGCTTTGCATGGAAAATGTGTGTAAGTTGCATGGATTACCCCAAATTTTTGTCACTGGCAAAGAGGTAGTACTTTTTAGCGAAGTTTTGGCAGTCTCCTTTTGAGTTCAGAGTGCCCAATTGCGCCATTCCACCATCTTGTAACCCTTAGCCACATGGACAAGATTGGGTTCAATATATCACGAACTTAGACCTTCGCTAAGATTTCAGTGCGGTACTAGTCGATTAGCTTACGATTCTTTAAGATTAAGAAGACAAGAAAATTTTAGAAAGAAGATTCTTTAGAACACTTGGAAAATTGCTATAATTTTCTTGGATGGTTTGTAAAAATGAGTGCCCTCCTAGTTATACCTATGGGCCAAAGTGTAATTAATAATTACTTATAAGTCTCTCACTTATTTACATTTTAATCTCCTCTCTACAATCTTCCATACTAATCGAGAACTAAAAACTACAAGATATTTCTATACAATTTTAGAATCTTTTAGGATCCTCTCCACACATGTCTAGAGTCTTCCACACATTTCTAGAGTCTTTCACATATCTATAGAGAATTTCACACTTGTCTAGAGTCTTTCAAGAAACTTCAAGAGCTATCCACAACGTTCTAGAGTCTTCGAAAATCTCTCCAAGACTCTAATTTCTTCTCCTTAATTCTAGATTCTTCCCTTATTTTTAAGAACAAATGATGGACCGTCACAAATAGCTACCTTTGGCTGAGTGGTGTATGTATGTTAGGCACAAGGAGAGTCGCTTGATCACTCCACTACTTTTTATAGTATACAACTTTTTTTTTTATGATTATATAATTATCACTCTGTCACTGATTTATATCTTGTTTGGATGATTATTATTCGTTATATTATATTACTATTATTAGTTTAAATATTTGATTATTACTTACATTTTAGAACATAATTACTTAGATACACATTCTTTTTGAAATATTTTTTTATTTTTTCTATCGTCTCAAAAAATATTAAATATTTCCTTCTTTGCTCCTATCATCATCCCCTTGTAAGGATACATCAATTTGAAATCTCATACCTGAAATTTTTCTTCCTTTTTTCACGCCATAAATCTCCCAACAGTTATATCCATTAATCTATTTTTGAATTTCAAATATTTTTTCTTTTTAATTAATCTATTTTTGAATTTCAAATTTTTTCTCCTTCCAATTAATGATTTCAAGTTATTCAAGAGGTAGATTTCTTTTCATCACTTCATTTTTCCATTTTCTTTTTACATTTTAAAAAAAGTTTTTTCATCTTAAAAAATTGTTGATACATGTGGATGAAAGTCTATCTTTGAGTATGGAACTTACCTAATTAGTGCAAAAAAGATGCATCTTTGACTTCTAAATCGATTATAAAAAAAATGCTCAAAAAAGGGGGGGAAAAAAGATCGAGCTAGTGGTGACTCTAATAAGTATTTTGGATCGAGATTCATAGATAACGTCGTTATTGACAATAAAAAAAAGATATAGGATTGGAGAAAGTGTAGAAGAATTTCTTCGCCATTTTTTTTTTCAGCAGATCAAATTGTTGACATTTTTTTTTAATTTTTCTTTGTTCATCTTTTTTAACACATATGGGTTCAAAAATTTAATGTAACTAGTTGACTTTGTTTCTTCAATTAATGTATAGTTTCTTCGTTTCAATATTATGGATACATTACAATTTCATCATGAACAATCGTGTTCAAATATTAATTTTGATACATAATAATTAATTTTGATACATGATACAAAAATTTATCAAACGTATCATTTATCATTTATCATGTATCAAGCGTTCATATGTATTTTCTTCAAATTTAGAAGGATATGTATCCGTACACAGCAGCAAAACATATTTGTAATACACAAATCTTGTTATTTTCATATATAAACCTGTTTATCTCACGTCTTTAATTATTTATCTGATATCTAATTATTATAAATTGTATAATCTACCATGTATCATATGTTATGTATTTGTAATCTTTAACTTTTGTTCAAACTTATTCAAATAAGAAAGTTATGTGTCTATACGCATTATTTAATAAATACTCTTGATACATAAACTCAAAGGTTCTATAGCTAAAACATTGTGTATCAAATTATTTGATATGTACATGATATATAACAATATTGAAAATTTGATTAATTCACTATGTATCAAATTCATATACTATCAATTTAGTTGTCTTTAATGTATCAAATTTACACAATGTATCATATTATGTTTTCATATTAATAGGTACTCTATATTAAATGTATTCGGTACACATTACTAGCAATAAATAATACATTCATAAAAATTATTGTTACTTACCCGTTTGTTATGCATACAAAAATAATATTATATCTATCTATCTGATACTTAATAATGATGAGAAGATAATGTTGTTGAGAGTTGAGAGTTTATAAATTGACATTGCTCAAGTTTTGAAGTAATAAAGTTGTTGAAAGCCTACTAGAGTGTAGGTAGTGGGTGTTTCTCCCTTGAGCAAGGAGTCTTTCCACTATAAGTTATGTTACTGTCTTGATACTACGTTCTTACTTATTCAACTGGTATGCTATTGAACCAGATTAACTAGTAAGTTGATGATAACAGTCTTTTTAGATATTTCTAAAGATTGAAAAGTCAATATTTTTCAAAATTATGCCCCTCGAGCATATTAAAAAGTTTTAAATTTATGTTCTTGTTCGACAGTGAACATTTTTTATGAAACAAGACTTTTGATTTTGAAAATTGATTTGCTGGTCAAAAGTCATTATAAAAATCTTATATCGGACAATTTAGAAGATATTATCTCTCTTAGAATCGCGAACAAATTACTTTTATAAAACTTTCATCAAATAGTGATAAAGAGTAGCACCGGGGAGGCGGGGATAACAAGTGTATTTTACCTTGTTCCTTGTTTTTTTTAATGTGTGTCTCTTTAATTTAATTTTTGTTTATGTACTCGATATAAGGAAATGTAAATTGCGAGTTATATATTTTGTCATTCCATTTCAAAGTTCGAAAATGGGCACAAACTGTAGATATATTCAAAAAAAAAAAAAAAGTTAATTGTGTCCCCTCTTATGGAGAACATTTTTGTAAGACATTTCTTATTAGAGACAAAATATCAAAATCATTTCTTATAGGAGGCATTCTTGAACATAACACAAAGGGTGTCAAAATTAGCTCAAAATTTTATGGATTTGACTCAAGATAATTTTAATTGCATTCAATCTCAACTCATTCAAACTTTAACTTATATCAAAAGAATCTTCAATTGAGGCCAATTTAACCTCTAATTTCAACCCGTTCTAAGGCTCTTAACTTACATTAATGTAATGTATGTTTTCTATCTAGTTTATATTTTGCATTATTTATCTATGAATTTGTAACTTTTTATTTTTATATTTTGAGTTGAAATTCAAATTGTGAGTATAATAAATAAATAATAATATGTTAGGAATATTGAGAGTGAGTGTGTCAAATTGAATGGATCATGACTCAACTCGAATTTTAGCTTATTTAAGCCCAAAATAAGTTTGGATGGGTCATAACTCAATTCTATTTCTATTTTAATTCATTCTAATATTCTCAATCTCAATTTCAATCCAATCTATACGTTTGATACCCCTACGCTACACTCATATTTCCTAACTTTGATATGCCAAAATAGAATAAAAGAATGTCCAAATACACTCCTCAAATGAATAAAAGCAACATTATCAAAGACCTAATACATAAAATGAATACATTTTGATCATTCATCCAAAAAGTTCACTCGAACAACCATGGAGTCACATGGGCCTAAGGTTTGTCGAATCCATGCAATTTGGTCCACCTCTGTCGATCCTATGCTTTCATCAAATTAAGTCCAATAACGTGGCATAAGACCATAACACATAAACCCAAAAGACAACTAGCCCAAAGTCCCGTACTATCAAAGAATAATACTCCCTTCGTCACATTTCATGCGATACACTTTGACTTAATATTATATTTAAATAATTTTTTTTTTAAAATTTATGATCTAAAATCGTTCTCAGATATTTGTGTGGTTGAGAATTATTCCATTAAGGATAAAAAGGAAATTTTACGTTAAATTATTTTTAATTAGAGTAAGGTGACAATCTATTTGCGACGGACCAAAAAAAAAGGACGCTACATAAAATGAGACAAAGAAAGTATATACATTAATTAAATGTATTAGTAGAGTAGCATTTTATTTGATTTACTTGCATATACTTTATTGTATATTAAGGTGTGTAATATATGCGTTAACATAATTAAAGACTCAATTGTTTCTCAAAATTCTTTTTACCCCTTTTCCACCATAATTGTGAAGGATATCTTTATAGATAAATATCTTTGAAAAACAAAATTATTCAAGACTATGCTATTTTTAATATACCAAACAACTAATGCATAAAAAATATTTTAATAAATACGAACATAATTAATATAAATATTACTAATATAAATATTATTAATATACTTTATTTAACATTATTGTTACACATCCTACCAAATTATCCCTTATTTCTTTCAGTTTAAAAGCAGGCCATATTAATTTGACTTGACCCCAATATATCAGATTCTGGATCCAATAAATCATCTAAACACAATAAGGCCATATTAATTTAACATTACTACTTTTTTTTTTCCTCACTCCGAAACCTGTAGAGCTCTAACTAAATTCAAATCGTGCACTATAGGGCTTATTCGGAGTAGCACTCCCAATATAATCTTTTTCATTCCTAGAGCTCGAATCCAAAATCTCTAATTAAGAGTGAAGCAGTTACATCACAGCTCATGTTGGTTATTCCATTACTACTTACCTGTTGGTTTTTATATTACTATATATTATCCAAAAACAATTAGTACTCAAAATGAAACACCACCAAGTATAAGAAAATGACACGAGTAGTTCATTATGATGCTTGCTTAGTAACTACAGCCAAATTTGGATATGATCAAGGATTTATTCAGTATCATACAAGATTGCATTAAAACCTCTGCTAAACAATGGGGGAATTAATGCATCTGTCATTACCTCTTGACTCCAAATTGACTTGAGGTGAACCAAATCAATTTAGATCAGGGTATATTGGTGCCTACACAAGCTAAAATGGCGAACCTGTTCTGATTTCTCCATTGCTAGTCATCCATGGATGCCCTGTTTATTAACACAATTTAATCACAAACTATAAGTAATCAATCAATTTCACTCTTTCAAATGAATATTAAATTAGATTTATCTAAATATTAAATGCATTCTATTTTATGAATTTGGTCAAATAGTCAAACTGATAGTGAAAAAAAAGTCATACTAAGAACTTGTTCAGCTGAGAATCTTCTAGAGACGTCTTTTGAAAGCATTCGCCGAAGCAAATCCTTCGCCGCCGGCGATACTGAATGGAAGATCCTACTCGGAAACCTAAGGTTCGCTCTCAGCACAGCCTCGAAGATCTCCGTAGCCGAGTCACCAAAGAAAGGCTGAACTCCGGCCAGCATTATATACAGAATAACACCAGCACTCCAAATGTCAATCTTCTCAGTGTAGTTTCTCCCAGCTAAAACCTCCGGTGCCACATAATACGGCGTCCCTACCACGCCGCTCATCAGCTGGCCCTCCTGGAAACACTCCGCCGATCCAAAATCAGCCAATTTCAGCTCGTTTGAATCGTTGAATAAAATGTTATCCGGCTTGATGTCCCTGTGGGCTACACCGAGACGGTGACAGTGCGCTATTGCTTTCATTAGTGGTACCTGTACAAACATTATACAGAAAATTGTCAGAGATGACCGAAAACCTAAAATAAAAGCCGATTATAAATTCTACTTCGCTTAGCTTTACAATTACTTCCTCCTCCAATTTTCCAAAATTCAACAAGATGCTCCTTCGTAGATCGTTCCTGATTCAAGCCATTTAACGAAGGAAAAGTAAAATTCCCCTTTTATGATCAGCAGCGAGTGAGATTTTGGTAATCTGGAAGAGTACCATGACATCAACAGCTTCAGACTCTGAGAAAATCGGTTGACTACTGAGGCGTTGGAACAGATCGCCGGAGTTGCAGAGCTCTAGAACCATATCAAGGTGATTATCATCCTCGTAGATATCGAATACACGAACAACATAAGAATTAGGCGAAAGCAAGTGCATAATTTTGGGTTCATTGTAAAGGCATTGTCGATCTATGGCGTCATTGGCGATGAGGCGCTTGTCGATAGACTTGACGGCGAATGGCTCACCGGTCGCCGGCGAGTAGCACTTGAAAACGGTGCCGAATCGTCCCCTTCCTAACTCCTCACCTACACTGTAATTTCGCTTTAATGATTCACTCATTCCGGTTATTTTACTTTTTTTTTTTCTACTTTTCTGATTGGTATTTTTTCTTTCCGAAGGGTTGGTCTTATATAGTGGTAGTAGGGGGAGTAGGAATTTTATGGGAAGAATATTCTGTAAAATGGACTGCCCAATGAAACACATCCATGTGAGGTTTTTAACGGTTTTTATAAACGACGTTACCTCCAAAGGAGGATTATAAATTATAATTTTATAACGGAACATCATAGTATCATCAATTTCCTCTTCTTTTTTAAGGCAATTTGTTACAACTACTCCATCTCTTTCTTTTTATTTCGCATTACATTTTCTTTTAAGTCAATTTGACTAGTTTTTTTAAAATTAAATAATTTTTAAATTAAATTAGATTACATTAATTTAATATTTTAAAGTTATAAAACTTAAATATTTAAAATGCTATTCCTATATATTGCAATTTATTTCATAGCAATATAATAAAAAAAAAAAGTACATCACTCTTAGTTACAAATTTTGTTAACTGTGAGTCAGTGACATAACCAAAAATTTCATGAAAGGTGTCCAAATTTTAGATGGAAAATTCAATTAAATAAAAAGAGACTACTCCATAGGGATTCAAATTTGGGGATCAGGTAAGTCTTTAGCATACCTTTTCCACTTTCACTGTGCTACAGGTTTATATTGTTTCTAAGGCGTTCAAAATACTATACATATCATTATAAAGTAAGATATGACTTATATATGTAGAATAATTTTTTGACGAAGGATGTCTAGTTTGACAATGGGACATTCTGACACCATCATGGCTCCGCCCCCTACTAATTTATACTTACTCTTTACAGTAACTTAGCTATTGATAAGAAAAATACAAGGTAAGAATATAGAGAAAATAATACATTTATTAGATATTGGAGCTTCGATGACGAGTGTACGTGATAGATCCAATTACTTGAGTGTTTTTTGTCTTCGATCTAAGAATAATAAAGAATAAATATTATAATGCAGACTTTGCAAAATATGAAAAGTTTGTAGCACAAGAAAATAAGTGTACTGTTGTTGTATTATTGGAATCAAAATGCTCTACAATTGTATACAATATTATTTATAAATTACAAAGGTACCAAATTAAAGAATAAGAATCGTCACTAGATCGAGCCCTAAAGTACTATAACTAATGAATGTCATCCACGAGAAAATGATGCTAGTTATGTTGTCAACCAATATTTCTTTATCGTAATCTGGGTATTTCTACAATCATATCTGGGAATCCATCCTTTTTCTTTTCACTTTGTATCTTCAACATGTAGTTTTCATCCCTTTTTCAATTGTAACTTAATCTTTTGTTTTTTAAATAGTTGTCGAAGTCAGTCTTTAAGCATATCTTCTAGACTGAACGTGTCACTGAAAGACTCTACTGAAACAAAGATGGATTGTCAAGAAGAAGGCTAGTGATATTGATATACAAGAAGTTGAATAGACTCTTGAAATAGTGGAAGCTAATGTAAAAAAGGTTGAAGGAAGGATACAAAAAATTGAGGCAAATCTAGCGATCTCTAACGAGCTAGAACACGAGTGAAGGCTAATAATTCGATTTCATAACTAATTGGTAGGTTTGGATAAGGAGAAGATTTTTATATGTATCTAAAGATTGATATCGATCTCTTTATACAACTAAATAAAGACATTTCTCTTTCAGCATTTGATCCTATACGAGAGGAACCACCTTTTTCCTGCATCCCTTTGATTGTTTAATATCTCCTCCTTGCGCACTCTTCTCAAATCCTCTTAGCGATTATCCTACCGCAATAATTCTTGCTAAGAAGAATGTCCATTTTGTGATAATTCCACCCAGAAGGTAATGAGTTACTTATATATCAAGATAATCCCATCTTTAAAACACTTTGATAATGCTCCCCAAATAATGAATTCGAGCACATGGATCTATTTTCTTATCTTTTTTTTTTCAAGAAAAAAAATGACAAACTAACTTATATTTATATCAATTAATGAAGGAATCCAATATAAGAAAAAATGACTAAATTCATTTTTATGGAGTTGCAACGATTCATTATAAAATAAAGATTTCCTTTCTTACAAGTAAATACTCAAGATCCAAATAGGCTTACATAAATAGGAGAGAAAATCAAATTTAGTTCTTTATTTTTACAAAAACTTTACAGAAAAAATAGGAGCCAGCTCGTGACATGTTCACTAATAAAATAATATCTTTAAGATAAATCAATACAATTTAGGAAGAATCAATGAGAGGACATCAATTTAAATCCTGAATTTTCAAATTGAAAGATAGTCCCTCTACTTTTTGGATGTGACACTGATCATAATCGAAAAATAGAAAAAAGAAGATTCAAAATACTCGACGAGAATTAAAAATTGTTTCATTTGACCTGTTTATAGTTGGATCTTTTGAGATGTGATGCTATATGATGAGTATATCTATATCCTGATGATTTATTTACATTATATACATTGTGCTAGGATTTTTGTGAGTGCAGGTTTGTAGTTCGACAGTGAGTTACTTGTGTACTTCATTACTTTACTTTAGGTTAGTTTTCATTTGCTGAGTATCCTGTGGTTTGGTGCTCACCCCTTGTTACATTTTTGTAGGTTGCGAGCCAGGTCCTCCTTGCTAGTTTTTTTGACTTACAGGATCGTGCTTCCGGATCATTCATGAGGTAACTATTTATATCTCCAGCAGGCCTTCGAGGAATCCGTATCATGTTGTGTTCTATTTGAGAACTAGACATTTGAGACATGTATTTTACTGAGTATTCTGTATTTAGAGGCTTGTAATGTGAATCCAGTTCTGAGATAGTTGTAGTTTCGCTTTCTTATGCTATCTATCGTACTAGCCTGTTTCTATCTTCCGTTTTTATTATTATGTTGAGTTGTTTAGGGTTTGGGTTGACTCGCCTTGGTGGATTATATGAGTGTCATCACACTCAGATTTCGGGTCATGATATTATGTGATTGTGATGCTATATTCGAATAGATTATGGTGATTTAGATTATTGTGGAAGGGGAAAAGTCGTGAATTTGACTTGATTCGAGACTTTTTCTAAGGCAAGTGGACCTTTAACCTTTTGTTGAGTATGATTGAAACTTTTATACTCCTATGTGTATGGAATTGAGTGTTTTAGAATAAAATTGTATCTTCATAGGCTTTGATCATGAGGTTTCGGATTGAGTAATTGTTCATATGGTGAAATCTTGATCTATGAATTAATTGTGGATACGTGATACGTATGATCTTGTGGATCATTTGATATTGATATTGAGATGGTACCTATATTGAGAAATTCATCATGTTGGGACTTGGGACTGTGATGGTATTGTAATCTCGATGATATTGAAACTGAGATTGTGCACATTGCATTCACTATTACTTGTGGATTGATACTTGTGATAGCTACGCCTGATACTTGTGATAGCTACGCCTGAGAGAGTAATAATTTTAAAATTTTAATTATATATAGACATTATAATTCTCCATCAAAAAGAATTTGAATAAACTCCTTTGGTCCTACTAGGTACCGCCTCTGCTTGTGGTAAGGAGTGAACATTTGGCCCGGCTTTGTGATTGGATACAAAAATTCCAGTTTGAAATTAAAGAAATTACAATTTAAATCCAATCAAAATAAGTTTGCATTTCTTTTTATTTTGCAAATTAAACAAAATGATATTTTATTTATTTTACTTTTATATTACATGCAATGTAATATGTAATTTCTAAAAAATAAAACTTTTTAAAACTGAAATGCACCAATAAGTAATAATGTAAATATATGAATTTGCAAATGAAGAGCAAATTGTGCAGAGTACGATTCCTGATTTGCAATTCTCAAACGTGGCTGATTCTGTTGCAGAGTACATACTTAGGATAGGATAAATAATAATGATAGCTACACTTGGTAAATTTGTAGCTGAAGAAAGACATGGAAGCTATGAATGAGGAGGCGTTGTTGATGGAGACAAAGAAGAAAGAGAAGGAGATAACTTTGCATGAGGAGTTGTTGCTGAAAGAGATAGAGATAATGAGATAGATGGCTATGGAGGATTCCGATTCCGATTCGGAGATGAATGAAGAGGTTTGTTTACATTTTTTTAATCTATGTTAGTCTTAGTCATGTGATTTGATTTGATTTTCCTCTACAGGAGAAGGAGAAGTATGCTGCCGACGTTGCCAAACTGGTAAAGGAAAAAGTAAAGGTCGGTCTGATTGTATTAACAAACATTCATTCAACTAATTGTTGTATCTATTTACAGAGTAATCGATTTAGGAGGTTTAAGGCGGGCTCTGCAATTTGGAGCCATGGATCTTTTCCCCGTGATGATGGACCTACACAGTCAGAGACATGTCGTGGGACTTCCTCTTCCGAATTTAGCCTAGCTATCTTTTTATTTTGTTGTTGTTTGAGTATATGATTAATTGACTTATCTAGTTAAACATTAAAGAAGGGGAACATTCTTATGAATGTTTTATTGTATAATGTTTGGAGTTAAATGATATATTCTGAAATTCCTCTGGTATGATACATGTTCTGAATCAATGGGTTCAGAAGATCAGAGTGGTTTGCGTGCTCTGAATCAATCATATGAATGGATTGAGAAGGTCATGTATTATAACTGTGGTTTGCGTGTTGTGAATCAATCGAATAAATTTGTTGATAAAGGCCATCATATATTGGCTTGTATTAGAATTGTGGTTTGTGTATTGTGAATCAGATCGTATGAATGGTTGAGAAGATTATCATATTTCAGCATGTATTATAAATTGTGAATTAAATTGTATGAATGATTGAGAAGATTATCATATTTTGGCATGTATTATAAATGTGCTTTGTGTATTGTGAATCAAATCCTATGAATGGATTGAGAAGGCCATCTTTAGAT
>DF358207.1:36304-59867 GCA_000787875.1 Solanum virginianum
GTTCATTTGGTCCATGCTACCCCAATACGGTGTGTGACATCATCATCGATATCACCACTATTCTGGGTGATAGACCCCCGATACTTAAAGTTTTCCCTATTGGGAATAGCTTGAGTGACAAGCCTCACATCACGGTTTGCTTCATCCCTCTCAACATTGAATTTGCACTAGGGTGTTTGTAGTTTAATGTATAAATGTTCAGTATCAGCTCAGTTTCATGCTGCCAATATATTAAACTATTTTTTTTGTGCCTGTTAATATATAGTTATTCTAAGCTAGGATTAGGTTTGCCTGTTGGGCGCCACATACATAGATCGCGTCAGCTCATCCATCACCAAGGCAAACATGAAAGGGCTCAACACGGATCCTTGATGGAGTCCCATCTCAACAGGAAATACTCAGAGTCTCCTCCCACCGTTCTTACCCGAGTTTTGGCTCCATCATACATATCCTTAATCCCCCTGATATACGCCAATGAGACATCTTTCATCTCTAAACACCTCCATAAAAAATCTCTTGGGACTTTGTCATATGCCTTCTCAAGATCAATGAACACCATATGAATGTCCTTCTTTCTTTCCCTATATTTCTCCACTATCCTCTGATTAAGATGAATTGTTTTAGTAGTCGACCGCTCCAACATGAATTCGAACTAATTTTTCGATATAGATACTACCCTTCGCACCCTCATCTCCACTACTCTCTCCCAGACCTTCATAGTGTGGCTTAACAATTTGATACCCCTGTAATTGTTGCAGTTTCGAATATTTCCCTTATTCTTGTATAGTGGAACTATTGCACTCCTCCTCCATTCATCAGGCATCTTGGTAGTCTTCATAATAGCATTGAACAGTCTAGTCAACCATTGTATGCCCTCCTTGACCATGTTTTTCTAAAAGTCTACCGGAATCTCATCGGGGCCGATTGCCCTCCCCTTCTTCATCCTACTAATAGCCCGTATTACCTCCTTAACTCTGAATCGTCTGCAATAACCAAAATCACGATGATTTTCGGAGTGTGCCAACTTACCTAGCTCGATATCTCTATCACCTTTTTCGTTTAAGAGTTTATGAAAGTAAGTCTGACACCTTAATTTAATAATTTTTGCTAATGATTAAATCAATAACTCAACAAGATTATATTAAAATTATTATTTTATCGATAAATTGAATAAAACTACTATTTATTTATTATGTATTGGCTTAACAATTTTAAATGTTTTTCAGAAAAAAATTATTATGTAATTTATGGTTTCTTATTTTATTATTTTTGTTAATGGTTAAACCAATAACCCAATAGAATTATATAAAGATTATTATTTTACTCCTTATCATATAACAATGACTTTAACATTTTATAAATGTGATACTTTAAAATCATAATTATATGATAAGGAGTAAGATAATAACTTTCATATAATTTTATTGGGTTATCGATTTAACCATTAACAAAAATCACAAAATATGAAATCGAAATGATCACCCAATAAATTTATTTTAAATTTATTAATTCAATAATCCAATACAAATAAATAAATAATTTTTTTCTAATTTGATTTATCAAGAATTAATTTTTGCATACCTTTAAAATTCACCTAATATTTTCATCAAATTTTTTATTTTTTTTAAGCATCAAATATCAATCTTGTTCTTTAACATCAGTAAAAATGTCAATCAAAATTAAAGAACAAACCCTCAAAACAATTTCATTTTGATTCACATAGCTAAAAGATAATTTGATTTTGATAAATTTTAGATTTAGAAGCAAAAAGAAGAATAAAATGTTTTGAATTGAAGAAAAAGAAATAAAGAATCCACATTAAATTCACGGACGCCACAATCCACTTTAATTTTATTTGAGATCATTTTAAACTTTATTTCATTTCCTAAGTACACAAATGAACCTACAATCCAAGTGTCAAAATATCAAGAGGATTTTTTAAAAAGACCAAATATTTGATATATAATAAGATAAAAAATAGTTATTGTTTGCTAAAATTATAATTTGTAGCTGTATATTATAGGAGAGAGGCGACGCGAGATTGAGAGGGGAAGAAGAGAGGCAAGTGAGAGAGGGTAGAGAGTGGAGACGTGAATTGTATACGCATATGTGGCGAATTATGTACATAAATGTGTCAAATTGTATATATATAATGGATATATATATATATATCTGGCAAATGAGATTGGGAGAAGAAGGAGAGAGGCAAGCGAGACCAAAAGAGGGAGGAGAGAGTCGAGCGAGAGAGCATAGAGAGAGGAGAGAGGCGAATTGTATATGTATATCTCTCGAATTGAATATGTATATCTATTAACTAATGGTAAATATGCAACTAATATACATATGTATTTGTATATCTGGCAAGAGATTGTAGAGAAAGAGGTGAGAGACGAGAAAGAAAGAAAGGAGAGAGAAAGTAGGAACAAAATCTTAACTACAATTATAAATTGTGACTTTTTGAAATTATAATAATATAATATAAAAATATATTATATATTTATCTAGTTACATAACTTACCCAAATATTAATAGAGTCTCACCCAACTTTAATTGGTTATGCATCGGCCATGATAAAATTTTTGGTTGCAGTCGTTGTCTTGTTTTTGAAGTGGGGTGTTAGGCCTGCTTTGTGGTCCTACCTGTCTCTTATCTGAATCTTTTGAGACATTATAAAGCCAAAATCTCAGTCCATTAGCCTTTGATTGCTCTCAACGGTTAGCAAAAGGAGGGTTTTGAATGCTATTAATTGCTTTTGCTAGTGAAATGTCCATAAACCCAAAGTCACATCAACCAATAGTTTACTCAATAATGACAAATATCTAACGCCAGGTACAGCTAATTCAAATTCGTCTAGCATAGTTCACTGAAAGAGAATGTTTCTTATATATAATTAAAAAAAAATTGATTAAGGATTAAATGAATATGAATTGTTGAAAGTAATGAAAATTATATATACAAATAGAAATGATATTTTACTAGGAGATCACCCAAATATGGACCATTCGATAGCATGATAAAGAAATTTATTTTGGGCATAATTGAACCCTCAAAGCTACCTAATGACAAAAGGATTGTTTCAAAATTATCCATCTCCTTTTCATCTAGATTGGAACTTTCAACAATATCACATAAATTATGACCATAATAATCATCTATCAAGAAATTAATAATTCTTGTCATGCAATTAATGTAGAAACTAACAATCATTATTACTCACTACACACATAAAGGCAAATATATCATATATGCTAAACGCTAAAAATCTAAAATAGTACCCTCTATATATATACACACACATACACATACTCTCGTCTTGTTATACGCGCTTTGCACATAATCAAAAATTAAATTTAAAAATAAGCAACAACAACAACAACATACCCAGTGGAATCCCACAAGTGAGGTCTAGGGAGGGTAAAATGTACGCAAGCCTTATCACTACCTCTACAAAAGTAATTTTGATAAATTATTTATTTGTAAAGGTTATATATATATATATATATATATATTCTATCACTAATTAGAACCATGACAAATTAGAATTTTCCTTAGCGACTACAGCGTAATTTATAGATTCAAATAAGGAAGAAGTAGAAGTCTATCAAAATAATTTGAGAAGAAAATATGAAATAGCCAATGATAATACTTAAATATTTATTGAATTATATAGGCCAGAAATTGGCAAGAGTATGTAATATGCAGCAAATATATCACACACCATAAGCAAATGATCAGTTATTCTACTAATATAGACATCAAATCTCTTCATATATATAATAAATAAAAGGGGCCCTTTTCAAGAAGTGTAGAAACTAAAAAGTGTCATCCACCAGAAATTTTGTTTTTATTGGATATTTACATTTGGAGAGAGGTTTTTGAGTGCCTTTTGGTGTAAGCAAATGGTTTAGGCATAATTAAAAAAAGAAGCCGACAATTTAGGTTGAAGGACAAAGTGAGGTACAAAAGCAAGGACAATTACACATAAAAAGTAGATATTGACAAACTTTGGCTGAGCAAAGACAATATTGTTTGATACTCAAAGTAGACATTTACATGTGCAACAACATTAATTGATGGACCAATGCTTCTTTTCATTTCATACACACTACAGTGTTGTTACATTATGCAAACAAAGAAACTTTGGCAAGTCCTCCGAAAATAACTATTAGGAATATTATTTGAAAAAAGTTGAAATTTGTGAGTGTAAAAAACTGGATTAGGTTATAACCCGTCCAAATTTACTTTGAGCTCAAACGATTGGGCACAGCACAAATGAGCTAAAATTCAGGTTGGATCATGACCCGCTCAATCTCAATAATTCTAACATATTATTGAATTTATTATGACCACAATTTGACTTCCAACTCAAAAAAAAACAAAAATAAAAGTTACAAATTGATAGATAAATGATAGAAAATATAAAATAGATAGAAATATACAGTATATCAATGCAAGTAAAAAGCCTTAGAACGAGTTGACATTGGAGATTAAATTGAACTCAATTGAGAATTCTTTTGATATAGGTCAAGACTTGAACGGATTAAAATTGAACCCTATTAAAAATATCTTAAACCCAACCCATAAAAGTTTATCGAGTTGGACAAGTTATCTATATTTGTGCTCATTTTGACACCCTTACTTATAAGTTATAATCTATACATCCTAGTGTATAACAAAAATAATGAATGCGTAACGTATACCCACGTACAACTTGTAAAATGATCGTATTGTACAATACATCCTGACCAAAATTTGTGAAAGAACTGGTTCCCATGTACCGTACATATAGCTACACGTTTTTTAAAAAATATATTTTGTAATTACATTTTTCTGATCTCTCTTCCCTCTCTCCTCTCACGATTATGTTGTAGTGTTTCTTTTGTAGTAGCACTCAATATAATAATAATAGCAGACCTTAAATACAGCGAGAAACAAAAGGAGTCTGATTATACTGAAAAACTGAAACTAACACCTTTTTACAAGTAGATTAAAATGAAAAAAGTGTCATAAAACGACACACAAAAAATACACATCTTTTTCACGTCTAACCTCAAACAAGAGGATATGTGCATAATTAAAATTGAAAAAAAGACCATTGCACACTCTGGTAGACAAACATAAGAATAAACGGGAAACAGAGATGAAGGACTTTCAACATTCAAACTGCATTTGCTTCACTGGATGGGTTTATATTAAACTGCACCAGAAAAAGGTATCAAACTGCACCAAAAAAGGTTCTCTGAATAGAAGACCAAAAGGGTTAGAAAATCTATTTGCAGGTGAATCATAGAGCTTGCTTCACTGGATGGATTTATATTACACATGAAAAATCAAAATTATTACAGATTTCCCGATTTGAATCTTGGGAAGGTATCTTCTTCTCTTCCACAGTGCTTCCAAACCCAAGCCTCCATCTGCATATAGTGGAGCTAAGAGAGGTAGTTGACATCCATACTGAATTTGGTTGATCTCATCCAATTTTACCAAGAAATGACTGTAATGGAATTCAGTTATCAGGGTTAAAGTGGCACTACCAAGGAAAGCTACATATGTGACACTAAGTGACCATCGATGTGTATAAGAAAAAAGTCCACAAGTAAAGTTAAAAGAAGCAAAACATAGCCAAGAATCACAATCAATCATCTAAAAGAGACACGCAACTATTGTAATAACCATTACACTCACTCAACTATGATAAATACTTCAATATTACAAGCAAATGCACAACAAACTAGAAGCAACATCTATATAATTTGATTGTCCATTAAGAGTAGGTAACCCGTTCCCAGCCTTGACGGAGTACACATCTTAAGATCATAAGACACGCAATGAGAACTAAGAAAAACTAGAATATACTGATTATATTCCAAAATAACCTACACCATGATCTTTGATGCCTACAGCATTTACTAAATGCGATAAAGAAAGCAGAAACTCATACCCAACAATAAGGAAGCAGGGACACAGAAGATAAAGGAAGTCTTTTGTAGAAGGAACTTCAGGGGACATTAATTATGTTTTATAGGTCAATGAATTAGACAGTTCCTAGATCCAACTGCTGACATTCTCTTGAATGCTGATCATAACTTGATTTTGGTGAATAATAACAGACAGCTTTTACTTTTTGATGGTTGTTGTATCAGACAGTCAAAACAGGCAGAAGTAGGCTTTAAGTTCACCTTCGAAATTTCACCTAGTAAAGAAACTAACACATTATTGGAATTAGTTCGAATGGATTGTGATAGTTCTGTCAAATGAGATTTTAACCACTATTTTTGTTTCTTCCTAATGATAGACTATGGAAGGATAGTTGTCTTATGATATTTCATAGTTTTGACTAATGATATTCTGATCGCTAATTTTATTTCTTCCTAATCTGATCGCTAATTTTATTTCTTCCTAAAGGAAGGACTACAGAAAGAACTGAGAGAAAAGGGGTTCGCCAAAGGTTATCTAGTACTAAAAATGCTATCCCTTTGAACTCCACACTTGCAATAAATGGTAGGTTGTTTAAGTAATTGTTAAATAAAACCTGTATACCACTTGGATTAACAAGTGAAGTTGCTTCTTGCATATAGGTTTACCTTCGGTTTTGCTGGAGTTGCATTTTTAGCCGTAGTAATGCTCCCAAATCCAAACTTTGGCTTCTTCTCTGCAGGCTTTAGTATCTGAAAAGAACACATCAGAGTCTCATCCACACTCATCATAGCACCAGCATTGTCAAACTCGCCACAATAATTAGGGGCTGAAAAAATTGTCACAAGTTGTCTATCGGCGAAAAACTCATATCCATCTTCCACAACCTGCAGTAATCCACATACCCAGTAAAATTAAAGAAACAAAGTTAAAAAATAATTATAAGTAATATCTAGTTCAAACCTGGTGGGCACGACAAATAAGATCAAGATCATGCTTCTGGAGAAACTCCGTGACCTTATCAGGGCCAAAGGTGTAAGAAACTCCCCGGTCATTCATTCCCCACCCTTTAACATCTTTACTAGGATCTGACCAGAGAAGATCACAGAGCAACCCACTTTCTGGAACATCAGTTGGTCGTTGAAGGTTCCTTATCTGATCCAAATGATTAAGATCAGGAGACAGACCACCATGCATACACAAAATCTTCTCATCAATCAGAGCTGCCACAGGGAGGCAGTTAAAAGAGTCTGTGAATACTTTCCACAATCGAACATTGAACCTTCGTTTGCACTCATCATAGAATCCATATATACGATTCACAGAAGCACATTCATGGTTTCCCCTTAGAAGGAAAAAGTTTTCAGGATACTTTATTTTATATGCAAGAAGAAGACATATTGTTTCCAGGCTTTGCTTCCCCCGATCAACATAATCACCCAAGAATAGGTAATTCGATTTTGGAGGTAATCCACCATATTCAAACAGCCTCAGTAGATCTGAATACTGGCCATGAATATCCCCTGAACACGTATTGAAAAATAAAAATTAGCTAAACACAAGTTTTGAACAGGACACCCCTCCCCCCCCCCAAAAAAAAAAATCCCTTTTTTAGGGGGAATGGGTTAGGAGAAGAAAACGCTGGCCTGTAAGAAAGATTGACGCAGCAAATAATATTAGCAACAGGAGCTCAATATAGGAATCTATGAATAACAATATTAGCAAATAAAATGCAGAAGGGGAGTGAAATAGCGGTCAGGATGCATGAATAACTTGAAATACCAGGGCACAACATCCAACAGCAGTCTAAGCTCTTTGAGCAAAGTTCTTACAGTCAGAAAATAACAATAACATCACAACAGATTGATCTAACTGGATGGTGTCATTACAGGTATGTTGGTGTTAGTAGAGATTGATTGACAATATCTGCTAAATTATTCCCAATAGGTCCAATTACTCAAAAGAACATCAAAGCTAGACCACTTCAGGTGAATCTCACAGATCTAAATGCAATTAAAACAGATCCAATTACCGGGCACTCTTTCTATATCTATAAAATAAAATATTTTGCTAATATTCACACCCATCTCTACAGCAGAAAAGTTTTATTTTATAGAAATGGAACTATTGTCTATGAAATAGATACAAGTTAGCACTTATCAGTATTCAGTACAGAAGCGTTATTGGTTGGAGCCAAAAAAAATTAGATTCTAATGTAAAGTGGAAAAACAGCTACCAAGAAATTTTTTTTATTAGAAATGGAACCATTGTCCATTAAATAGATGATACAAGCTATCACTTATCAGTATTTAGTACAGAAGCATTATTGGTTGGAACCAAAAAAAAATTAGATTCTAATGCAAAGTGGAAAAACAGCTACCAAGAAAATTTTTTATTTCAGTGTCTTTCATGTTGCTCTTACCTCTTGGTGTGAATTGTTACCATCTCATTCAGTTTTATGAGCTACTTGAAGGGGTTAAGAAACACAGGTGTCTCCCAAAGCAGTGGTTGGTCCTTCTATAGTTGCACCAAGTATGTTCACATTTCCAGAGAATATTCACGTCATGGATTAAGGTGCTACTGACATAATGAATACTTGAGCATACATCATTTCCCACCAAAACAGCTTAGAATCAATGAGTTCACCCAACTAACTGAAAGTGTAAATAAATCGTATTTTTCCAAATTCATGATACCATTTACAGCTTAGACTCAATGCATTCATCAACCACCATTTTTACAAATTCACAGATACCATTTATGTCTCTTCTTAAAATGTCATGAAGTGAATGCTGCAAAAAGAGCGCACTTCAGAAGATTCCTCCTCGAGCATAAGCTCATTGTTCCAAACCCTCTCCCCCTCAAGAGGTACCCTTGAAAACACTGCAGCATTGTGATTAAAGTTGAAATGACCTTGTTCATATTTTTTTAATTTATATTATTCTTAAAAGCTTTCTTGTTCTTGAAATGAAGCAATTCATCTTATTCGGAGACTAGTGGGAAAATATAGGGAAAGAAAGAGGGACCTTCATATGGTATTCATTGATCTTGAGAAGGCCTATGAAAAAATTCCGAGGGATGTCTTACGGAGGTGTCTAGAGGGGAAAGATGTTCTAATGGTGTATATTAGGGGTGATAACGGATATGTATGATGGAGCCAAAACTCGGGTAAGGATGGTAGAAGGAGACTCAGAGTATTTTTCTATCGAGATGGGACTTCATCAAGGATCTATGGTGAGCCTTTTTCTTTTTGCCTTAGTGATGGATGAGCTGACATGGTCTATCCAAGAGAAGGTTCCATGGTGTATGCTATTGGCAGATGGCATAGTACTGATTGATGAGATTCGGGATAAAGTTAATAATAGGTTGGAGGTTTGGAGACATACTTTGGAATCCAACAACAACAACAACATACCCAATGGAATCCCACAAGTGGGGTCTGGGGAGGGTAGAATGTACGCAGACCTTACCACTACCTCATAGAAGTAGAGAGGTTGTTTCCTGGGGAATCCAAATTGTTCAAATTGAGCGGGACCAAAACAAAATATCTGAAGTGCATATTCAATGTTGCGAGGGATGAAGTGGACATTGAAGTGAGGCTTGCCATGAGAAAGCTTTAAAAATCTCGAATCCGTAATCCAGAGTAGTGGTGATATCAATGATGATGTCGCACATAGTATTGGGGCAGCATGGATGAAACGGAGGCTGCCCTCTGGAGTATTGTGTGATAAGAAGATACCACAAGTTGTGTAGGATGGTGGTTAGACCGTCTTTGCTATATGGGGTGGAGTGTTGGCCAGACAAAAATTTACATGTTCAAAAGATGCAAGTTGTGGAGATGAGAATGTTGCGATGGATGTGTGAACATACCAAGGGTGACAAGATTAGGAATGAGATTATTCGGGAGAAGTTAGGGCTGGCTTCTCTGGTAGACAAAATGAGAGAAGTGAGATAACGATAGTTTGGGCATGTGCAGAGAAATGTTCCTGTTAAGAGGTGCGAGATGTTGGATTTAGAGATTTAGTACCTGAACGACCAGCAGCTTTCCCACTGCTATCTATTTCAAAAGTTACGGATACTCCTTTCCTTCTAGATGGCCTAAAGATAAAACTAACTGGAATCATGGATAACTGCCATTTTCTTGTATTGGGTACCAAAAACTTAATATAGCAGCAACCACCAGGAACACATAAATATATAACTTCATTCATTTCATGGCCACACATCTCTCTCTCTCTCTCTCTCTCTCTCTCTCTCTCTCTCTCTCCCCAACTCTTTTCTAAAGTTAGTTCCTACAAAATGATCTGGTGATGACGTTCACATGAAGGAGGAGCTCGCAAGTACAGAAATTATAGGTAATCACCTTAATGTCTCAGTTTTAAAGCAAAGATTAACTGATCATGAATACCACAGATGACTTGACACTCAGCATTGCCTTCACGGACTTCATCTATCAGCTTCATATTATCATTATAGAATCCATACACTAACATTTTACGTTGAAGATATATTCCAGAAACTGATATGTTCATCACTAAGGTGCTAAATCACATAATGGAGGATAGGACATGGTAAAGGAAATCTGCTTAGAATTGACCCAATACTATTCATCTATCACAGAAAAAAAATCATCCAACAATATTTATCTATCTCAGAAGAAATTCACATAATAACATCCATATTGTGAGTAATTCGAAGAGGGAGATAGTAAGGCAAGTAACTCACAGCAATCCCCTTCCCAAGTCACATCTCGTCCCCTGGACCCGACATAACATTAATGAGAGACCATTACACCGGCATAGGTTGATATAGAGGAAAAGAGAATAGAACCATGGATGAGATCATCAGCAAATGTTATAAAAGATATGCCAGGTATTGTTAACTAGCAACACACTACAAACTGTCCCAGTAGAAATATACTAATAATCCTAATATTATCACCCAAAGCACTAGACTTGAGAGCTCAACTATCAAATACTAGTAGGGCTTCGGGTGTAGAAGATATCTCTAAAGCAAATCAATTCCTACTTACTCTACTCCATGAAGATAACAGCCTTCAGACTAATTATAAGCAAAATCATCAAACCCTTACAGTTTGGGGGGCGGGAAAATTAAACATCCAATCTTACAAGCAGCACTAATTAAAGTAACAGAATAGGTAACCCTAATCAGTAGTAAACATGAATCAAGTATAACAAAATATGACATAAAACTTTAGCATCAAGAAAACCCAGTTCAAGAAGCCGAATCCTAGTCAAATCGAGATGAAAATAGTACCAAAGTTAAAAATCAGTACCGCAGATCTTGATGGGTGCGTCGAGCTCAAGAAGATTTGGCTGCTGCAAGAAAATTTCTTTAGACTTTATACAGAGCTGCCTGATTTCAGCCTCAGAAAGTTGTACTTGTTTTCCAGGTCTTCCACGAACTTCAAGCAAGCGACTGATTATATCATCAAGTGCTAAAATATCCATATTTCTTGCTTTGGCATATAAGCAAAAGAGAATCAGTAGAAGAGAGAGAGAGGGCTTCTTTAACTTTCAGTTGTCTGGGATTTTGAAAATGGCCCAACATTCATTCCTGGCCGTCTGGGAGGCGAGAGAGAGAGAGAGAGAGAGAGAGAGAGAGAGAAATAGGGTAGGGCAACGTCCAGACGAAATTAATTGTTCCCACGCGGTTCCATCAAAAGCAATACCAACACATATTTCACTACGTACTAGACATTATACGCTCCCCGTTCGCACCGGCTCAATATATATAAAACTTTTTATTTAAGTTTTACTCATAAAATTTGAATAGTTAATTAATATTTATATATATGTTTATAAAATGTTTTAAATTATTAATTTATTTTATTTTATACGTTATTTTTAAATAACATATGATACTTCTTCTATTCCAATTTAAGTGACATATATGGAATTTAGAGAGTCAACCAACTTTATTATTTGATTCTAAATAATTCCAATAGTTAATTTATCAAGACTTGTAGTATTTTTACGTCATTTTTAAATAATACTATAAGTTACTTTTTTGTTCCAAAATAAGTTACGCATGAAATTAGAGAGTCAACCAAATTTGTTTTATGATTTTCAAATACTTTTAGTTGTTAGTTCTTATGATTTAGAATATCTTGTTGAATTTCGAGAGTCAACTAAATTATTTTTTTTAAAAAAAATGATCTCGATTTATGCGACACTAATTGACATTATATATATAAAGTTGTTAATTATTGCGATCTATAATACGTTTTATGTTATTTTTAAATAATATATGTTACTTATTTTGTTCCAATTCATATAACGTACATAAATTCTTGATAGTCAAACAAAATTTTATTTATTTTTTTAAATATTTTAAATTGTTGTGCGTTTTTCTCTCTATCCTAATTTATGTGGTGTTGATAAAATTTCAAGCACCATTTAACTTTTTTATAAAACTTTTAAATTTGTAAATTGGTAATTATTGTGACTTATAGTACTTTTAACCTCATTTCAAGTAATATACATGATTTTTTTGTTTATTTATATTATATTATTTTAAAAGCACTTCTTTTTGACACAAATATAATAATTGAAAAATATTAAAAATAGTTATTTCATTTTGATTTGTCTAGTTTAAAAAGAAAGACCCAATTTATCATTTTGTATTTGTTTTATCATAATTCTAATATTTACATGACTTAAAAAATGATTTATCAAATGTAATATTGTAAAATCATAATCGAAAAAATAATTAATAGAAACAATATAAATCAAGTAGGTGAAGCAGACACGTCAACCGACAACTACATGCTTGAGGAAGACCTAATTTTTCATAATTCTAATATTCACATGACTTAAAATAATTGATTAGGGTGATATAGTAAAATTATAACTGAAACGACTAAAAAAAATACTTTATCGGGGTAATATTGTAAAATCATAGTTGAAGTAGTTGAAGAAAGTAATAGAAATAATATAAAATTAAGACACGTCAATTGACAGATGCTTACTTAAGCAAATAACTGAAGTAAGATATGTTATCCAATAGTTATCTGTTTCTTCACATTTATATATAATATATAATAAATATATATGGTGTCTGAATTAATTTAAACACATAGTAATATTTTATGTGGAATTGTATATTACGTACCCAATCACCTTTTATTTATGTGGTGGTGTAATCAAAAAATTCATAAAGGATGTTCAAACTTTGACTAGTAAGTAATTTATTTATTTTTTGATGACTAGGTGCAATATAAAAAATTAAAAATTAAACTTTACTTTATTAAAATTGACTTTTTTATGAAATTAAAACACGATTTTAAGGTTGAATTTACGCTTAGGTTCACCTTAATTGAATATCTTAAGCCCAAATTTTAAATCAAAGGTTCATTTGACTTGAAGAGCTGACTAGACACAATTTTAAAGTAAAGTTGAAAGGCTACAAAATAATAAAATTGAGTGTGTTCACGAGGAACCAAACATGATTACAGTTGGTGTCTAGGAGTTGTGTGCTCTACCCCTGGCCATTGAGCTACTGTTCTCCATTATGTTTAAGGGTCTTTAAACTGATATATATAAATACAATAATAACATATTTTGTGAAATTTCACAAGTATGATATGAAAGAATAAAGTGTACACAGATTTTATTACTATTTCATAAAGATAGATAAATTATTTTTCAAAGACCCTAGACTTAAATGCATCCATTCCAAGTAAAAGAAGACCAAAAGATATATATATAACATAGAAACTACAAGAAAAATAACAATAAGATAGCAAAATAATGTGATAATCGAAAAGTAATGACTGGCACAACTAGCCCTATGACAAACCTTAAATTGTTACAAGACAAAACAACATTCTACCCAACTATCCTTCCATTCTAATACATTATTTTCACTTCTTTTTATTTACGGTCATGTCTTTGGTATTAAGTTGCACCTATTCTATCTAATCATCTCTCCCAAAAATTTTACACACACACACACACACACACACACACACACACACACACACATATATATATATATATATATATATATATATATATATATTACCCTTATGTATAAGCCAACACGATGAAGTACGAACACAACTTTACAAAGTTGTACCAATAGCATAGAAAATTGTACTACATCATCCATTACTCTTATATGTTGATAAATAAGCACGTGTATTACATGTGTCCTTGCAGATCCTCCTCCGATTTTCAATTGTTTTGCTTAGATTTTTCAGTCGATTTTTCATCTTTCGTGTTTCTCTTTAGTTGTTACAAAAAATTCACACTTAATTGAGGGTTCGGAAAAGAAACTCATAAATAGAGGGAGAAAAAATTGATGTAAAATTAGAGAAGAATGATTTGAGGTTCGAGCTAGTGATGAAATTTTATATTTGGCTATGATTTGGAGGTAATATTTCATTCTAATTGTAAATTTTTAGGGGTTTCTTTTTCATTTTCTGGGTTCAATTATTTTTTTTCATCATAAATACTGATTTTCTTATTTATTAAAGTCAAAATTGTGTTTTCTATTAGTATTAACATAATAAATTAAAAAAAAAACATAAAAGAGTCATCTATAACAAAAAATCACTATTAATTTCAATAAAGACTCAATAATTAATTTTTACAACCAATTTTTTTTCCATTTTCTGGGTTCAATTATTTTTTTCAGAGATACTGATTTTCTTATTTATTAAAGTCAAAATTGTGTTTTCTATTAGTATTAACATAATAAATGAGAAGAGAAACATAAAAGAGCCATCTATAACAATAAATCACTATTAATTTTAATAAAGACTCAATACTTAATTTCTACAACCAATAGACGATGTTAAGAAGTCTAAAAGATTATCACCATTTTTCTTACACATTTTATACATAATACACTTAATTGCCCACAACCTAGAATTTGTTAAGAAGTTCAATAGATTATTATAAAATTTGTCATTTACTTCTAAATATTTTATACATACATTATATAAATTGAATAGTTTTGGCTAAAAAATGCCAAAACTTTATGCAATTTCAAGCACTTTGTTCATGTAGTCTTCTTCTTCTCTTATATATATATATATATATATATATATATATATATATTGTACCATTTGGTGTATAATATCTTATTGTATATGATAAATAAAAAATTTTATTTAAAATTTTCTTATTCTTATTAATGCTTAAAAAAATCTTAAGAATATCTGGACATATTAGTAAAAATATTTCTCTTCTTTCTTCATTCCTTCCACCGATTTGTAATTTATAGCTTAATCTTCATTATTTTTTTAATTAATTTATTAAGGGATTTAATTTTATGCTTATATTTTCACTATATTATCTTCATAAACTCTTCTTTTGTTAACATATTATTTTCTATGATTATCCATTTTAGGTGCTTAATAAAGTTTGCCAAGAAAGGAACAAAATAGAGAAATACATTGTCCAATCCTGTTTTTATGTATGATATCATTTTTAGAAAATGGATGATTTATATTTTCATACTTATATACAGTTTCAATTGCTATACTAATATTTTTCATAAATAGTATTATATTTTTCCTTTTATGCTTCGTATATTACTATACATACATCTTCCTTTTTTTCTTTTTTACTTTTTAATACTCATGTATTATTTTTATTATATGCATATCATATCATTATTACTAAAGCATATATTATTAAAAGTGAGAACAAAAAAAGTTGAAAATTGAAATACCAAAATAACTCTACAAAGTGAAGTTATTACAACAATACTGTCATGCCCCGAGAGGGTACCCAAGGCGTAACTGACACTCAGAGACTATTGTTAGTCCCCAAGCGAACCACCTAGCCTCATTACATTCGTTCTTTCACTAAAATTAGCGAAAGACGTAAAAATGCATATCAACGGACACTCTATCATATCACATTTCTATCAAAGAAACATGGTCATTTCACTATATTTTTTACCAGGGACAGGGCATAGGCCACAGAGCTAGTCATCAATATCTATCAAACGTCATATAATGTAAAGAAAACTCAGTTTAGAAAAGAAAAAGGGGAAAAGAACCCCAACATTAACCCATCATCTCTCTATGTCTATGAAGCCTCTATAGTTAACAATCTAAGAAGGTACCATGATAGGTCATGGCTACTACACACTCAGAACGACTTGAATCATAAAGAAAAGAAATAAAAGACACCCTTCGAATGTAGGGGAGGAATCACCAAAATTTTTGGAGCTAGAAGTCTGGACCTCAACGATTCACCTTCTAAAATCCTCTGTCTACTGAATCCGCATCATAAAATGATGCAACGCTAGAGTGGCATCAGTACGTAAAATGTACGGTATGTAAACGGGCTAAAAGTAAGCGAATAACATGGAAACATTAGCTCATCAAGTATTCATCTTATCTCAGAATAAGAAATAGATACTACCACATTTAACATCAGTCAAGACCCATGCCATCACATTAACATCTGAGTACTATAAAGAGGGAACCTATATGGAAGTTTCTCGGACCTACAACTATCACATATGAGCCAGTGATGATACAACGAACCGATGTCATTGTCACATCCGCCCAACACCTTGCCGGGGTAGAGGGCGTGCATTATTGGATCCAAAATAGAAATAACGTTAAGTCCTCTTGTGGGATTAAGGAAGCATCCACTTTGTAACACCCTACATCTTACATGTACTAGTTCTATGCAAATGAAATATGATATGGTTTGATCAAATTAGCGCCCATTTTAAAAAGTGCTTGAATCCCATATTAGAGGGCGATATGTACATCTAACGCTTAAGAGGGTCGAGTGTATACAAGTTTTAAGTCAAATCGAGGAGATCACGACCTTAAACGAAGTGAGAGAAGTTAGGTGCTTATAGGACTTAGGAAGCTAGCAGGTGCGTCACCTACTTGTTTAGCTTAAATTTGCTAGCTAAACGGAGATGAGTCCCGATGTCGAATTTGTCCAAGTCCGATTATGAATAAAGTCTATGTTAAGGATGTAACTTTAGAACATGTTTAGCATCGTAAATGGACAATACTTACAACCCAAGATGAATAATAGAAGGGTTCAAGTACATCACAACCCACTTGACTAATTGGGCCCAAACTAAGTGAAGAGAAATTAGAAAAATAAGTAGCCAAGGCCCATCAATTTTGAGACCCAGTTAGGCCCAAGTGTGAGGGCCAAGTTACTGCATCACTAGCTTATTGATAGGTGTTAATATGTGGTCAAAAGATCAACAGAAAGTCGGCCAAAAAGACCCTTTAAAAGGGCTCAAAAACAGTCTCTTAAGTCATTTTACTTTGGAACAATTTTCAGCTTTCCTAAAGACTTTATTTTACTCTTTATTTCACTTCATAACATAGCAAATAAAACCCTCTAGGGTTCTTGAAAGAATACACTCGGGTTTATAATTATCCACTTACTGCCCGTATGTTTTTTTTATGAGATTGGGCTGTCAAGATGTATCTATTGGCTGCTAATGCTAGTTTTATCACCTATTATATTGTAGATAAATATTTGAAGGAAGGGAAGGTTATCTCGAGGTAATAGCGAGGTCGTACAATGAGGTATGTAAGGCTGCTTGATTTCATATTATTTTGCATGAAACATAGATCTCTCCTTGGCACATAAAGGCATTTACAAACTCCGACACAACTATTAACCGTGTCTCAACTCTTTCACATGTTCATATGCTCCTATGCATGTCACCTTCAAATATGCATACATACTTGGATACCAAGATACACGAGTGCGTTCTACTAAATAAAGTTCATGTGTTGTTCTACCTTCTATGCATTTCATTATTTGTGTGACCTACTCCTTTCATTATAGTGTTGTCTTTTGTGATTATTTACATGTCATATGTTGTATCTAAAGTCCTACAGCTCTAATATTATAACCACCAAAAGAATCATGTCAAAAGTAATTGAAAGATAAAGTATATTACCTATTGATGGGTGGTAACCCAGCGGGTGCAAAAAATTACCTAGCCAGGGTCAATCCTATCACGAGGGGGTAGCCCAAGGGGTGAAAGTAAAAACCTAGCCAGGGCCGATCCCAAAATAGATTTACCACTTGTCAACTAGTCATTTCAATTACATGTTGTGCACGGATTATACAGTAAAGTTCACGGGGGGTAGCCCAAGGGGTGAAAGGAAAAGCCTATCCAGGGCCGATCCCGATATAGATTTATCACTAATCAGCTAGTCATTTGTATTACATGTTGTGCACAGATTATTCAGTAAAGGTAAAGTAATAAAAAGAACATAAAGTACATGATCCCACAATATGACTAAAGGTGGTCTCTTATCCTACACCAATGCATAGTTTCATTTTAAGTTGTTACTTTATATACAGTATTTCCTGCCTTACATATTCAGTATATTATCTTATACTAATATCCCTTACGGGGGACCTGCATTTCATGCTGCAGGTACAGGTGCTAGTAGATCTCCCCAATAGGAGTACAGGATATCCAACTGATGTTACCAAGCTTCAGGTTGCTTCGGAGCTTTGTATGTCTAAAGCTTGTATTTTTGTATTATATAGTTAGTTGAGACGGGGCCTGTCCCGACCTTTATCAGATACTTTTCCTTATCTAGAGGTTTTGTAGACTATGTAAATTAAAATATGGTCATGTCTCCTACTTTAGACAACGTGGCTCCAAAGGCTTAGCCATATGCATTTTCTTTTGGCTTGTTATTACTGTTTACTTTCTTATAGGCATGTTGAATGAAGAAATCCCTTATAATATATATAGAAAGCGCACGGATACAAGTTGGTTCTCCTGAGCCTTATCGGCAACGGGTGCCAGTCCGCTTTAACGGGACTTTGGGGCGTGACACGCTTTCTCATAGTTCAATCATCACCTACGTTGGCCACGTAGTTATGAGTGCGAGTGGGACTCACTCGTACCCATTTGTTATTCGATACTTCTCCCATAGAGTCAATATACTCAGGGCCGTCTCAACATGTTTGGGGGCCTAAAGCCAAATTTTATAGAGAGATTTTATTATTTTTCTTATATCTGTAAATTTAATAGTCATAACATACTCAATGTAATTTAACAAGTGAAGTCATGAGAAGGCCGAATGCACATAAGACCTTTTTATGAAGTAAGAATTCAAACAATGAAAATTTCAATGAAAAAGATAATAGAAAATTAAAATATTCAAACCCTACTCCAAATTTTTAAAAGTTTATTATAATGATATTGAAATAGTTGTGCTAAACTTGATAAATTAATATAATGATACTAAAATATTATTGATTTGTTGTAGTGCTTGAAATTTAAAGAATACTCAAAAAAATAAATTTGATCTTTTTATAAACACACAACAATATATTTTGCATATTGCAAAAAGTGATATCGTTTGGTAGACTTTAGATATTCAATAATAAGTGAGTAAAAGTAGAAAGAGAAATAAAAAAGGTAAATACATGTAAGAATAATAGTTTGGGTTCATATTGATCTCCAAAATATATATAAATCAACAAAATAAGTAGCCATCTAAGAAAAGATATTATATTTAAGTAAATACTATTTTATTTCTTAATTATTACAACGACATCCATATTAAATAAAGTAAATAGCTATTATTTTATTTTCCACTCAAAAATTCTTTTTTAATTTATCAATAAATAATATATAAATTTTAGAGAAAATTGGGGGCCCTAAAAAATTTGGGGCCCCAAGCGGTTGCTTTAGTGGCCTTATGGTCAAGACGACCCTGAATATGCTCATAAACATTAACATCAAGCTTTGTTATTATTTAGTCTCTTTTGGACTAGAACATCTGTTCATTTATCATTCATCAAATCAAGGAATTAGGAATATCCCGTTAAGATTACATTCAACCCTTTTTGGACTCTGAGGATATTAATTTCATCAACATCAACCGTTAACACATTCAATTCAGGATCCGATTAGTTATGATGATCATCATTTCAAGATAATACAGATGCAATAAAATAGTTTTAGTAAAAACATTCAGAAAGTTATGTAGATCGAACCCATCACCTTCAATTATTCATTCTCTATAATCAAAAGGGCGCACGGGAGAACAATCTCATGTTGTGGACAACCTTACATACCTAGTATGAAGTTTGACACTTAATTTCTCAAGAAATTAACCCCAACCTTTGAACCCTTGCTCTTTCTCCTCTTCTTCACTCAAGATCTCTTGTTAGTTTTTACTTAAGGGACTTTAGAATAGGTTTTTATGGCTCTTTTAGGCTAAAAATGACTTATATTGGTCGTGGATCAAGTCTAGAAGGGGCAGGAAAAAGTCTAGAATGCCCCTTAAAAGAAAAAAAAAGTTTTAACTTTGAAATACCTAGTCCCCTGACATGGACTGGGCGCGCACCAGTACAATTTTTGATTAACAACAACAACAACATACCTAGTACAATTTTTTATTGAAAACTCAAAATGTGCTAAAAAATAGTTTTCTATAAAAATACAGATAAATCGCATTCATCAGATGCGTTTTATGTGTAATTTTTTTATAAATTGCTTTCTGAACAATTTTTTCCAATTTTCGTCGAAAAATTAAAAAAAAAAGTGTGTGTCCATGATAGGTCTGCATTGCGGCCCCAACACGTACCTTCACTGTTTTGGTTTTTAGATCGAAAAATTATTTTTCGACCTGGTTGCTCTAAAATCGGGTCAAGATCACTTTCTCGCCCAATTTTTCATGCTGATTGAAAATTCGATCTCAAATATTTCATTCGAACTTGGAAAGATGCATTATGCGTATGATTACGTCTAGGGACATTTCGATAATTTTATGGGGTGTTACATCATCTTTCCTTTGGGATAATTCATTCTCGAATGATGAGTAAAGGTAGAATAAAGGCACGAGTAGACTGAAAACTCATCTTGCTCCTCACTTGAGAACTCTTGAACCCCCAACTATCCATCACTTTCTACATTTCTATCTTAGACTCAAGAATTAGAATCAACACATCAATTCGAGAATGAAACTTTAACTTCATTCAGGATAGGGACATTACCTTCGGCATCATCGTCATTTGGCATAAATAGGTGGGGGTATTTGATCTTCATAGCTTCCTCGGCTTCCCATGTAGCTTCCTCAACAAATTGATTCCTCCATAGGACTTTGACGGAAGCTATCTCCTTATTCCAAACTTGATAAATTAATATAATGATACTAAAATATTATTGATTTGTTGTAGTGCTTGAAATTTAAAGAATACTCAAAAAAATAAATTTTAGTACGAACTTGACGGTCAAGAATTTGGATTGGAATTTCCTCATAGGATAAGCTATCCTTTACTCCCATACTCTCAATAGGGATTGCTAAAGCAGGATCTCCCAAACACTTTTTTAGCATCGAAATGTGGAATACCGAATGAATCCCGTCTAACTCAAAAGGCAGATTTAGCTCATAAGCAACCTTCCTATTCCTCCTCAAAATTTGATAGGGTTTGATATAACGTAGACTAAACTTCCCCTTCTTACCGAACCTTATGACACCCTCATGGGTGACACCTTCAAGTACACCCAATCATCTACTTTGAATTCCAAGTCCCTTCTCCTCACATCAGTGTAAGACTTTTGGCGACTCTGTGCGGTCTTCAACCTTTCTCTAATGACTTTTACCTCCATGGACTGGTGGACAAGATCAGGCCCAATCAATTCTGCTTCACCAACATCAAACCAGCTAATCGATGATCTACATCTTTTCCAGTACAAAGCTTCATAAGGGGCCATTTGGATATTTGCATGGTAGCTATTGTTGTACGCAAATTCTATCAATGGCAGATGATCATCCTAATTTCCCTTAAAGTCGAGAACACAAGCTCTCAACATATCTTCTAATGTTTGGATGATGCACTTCGCCTAACCATCCGTCTGATGGTAGAAAATTGTACTCAGATTTACTTTTGTATCCAATCGCTTCTGAAAGGATCTCCAAAATTGGGAGGTGATTTAAGCTCCTCAGTCCAAGATGATAGACAAGGGAACCCCATACAACCTCACAATCTCACGAATGTATAACTTAGCATATTCCTCAGCCATATTAGTTGTCTTGACTGCCAAGAAGTGGGCTGGTTTAGTCATCCTATCCACAATCACCAATATTAAGTCATGCTGCTTCCAGGACCTTGGTAAACTGATAATAAAATCTATGTTAATCATCTCTCATTTCCACTCAGGAATCTCAAAATTCTAGGCTAACCCACAAGGTCTTTGATGTTCAATCTTAACTTGTTGATAATTGGGACACTTAGAGACAAACTCAACGATATCCTTCTTCATTCCATTCCACCGATAGACTTCTCTGAAGTCGTGGTACATCTTGGTGGAACCAGGATGAATAGAATATCTAGAGCTTTGAGCTTCGACCATAATTCTTTCTCAGATGCTATCAACACCGGGCACACAATCTACCTTGGTATCTCAGCGCTCTATCTCCCCCTTTGGAGAAAACCATTACTTTTTTTTGCTTGTGGACAACTTCTTTCAATTAGAGCAAGAAAGGATCTTAGCCTTGCTTTTCCTTTACCTATGACACTAAAGATAAAACAGACCCATTCTGAACGTTGACCCTGCCTCTATTGTTCTCCTCAAGTAGCACTCCTAGTTGAGCCAATCTATGAACTTCCTTAGCCAATTCCTTCTTCCCTTCCTTCATATGGGTAGTGCTACCCATAGACAACCTGCTAAGAGCATCAGCAATAATATTAGTTTTACCTGGGTGATAGAGAATATTCATGTCATAATCCTTGAGCAACTCCAGCCATCTCCTTTGCCGCAGGTTGATGTTAGAACCCGTATTCTGGCGCATTGGGACAATTACTGAGATTTGAGAAGTTTTTGGAAATTTGAAAAAAAAAAATTTCAAGAGGTGTATGTGTATAAGCTTGTATATGTAAATATACACATGTATACTTAGGTATTTTATAATATTCCAAGTGTAGCAATAAGTTTTCAAAGGAAATAAGATGAGGAAAAAATCTAGTAGCTAGGCATGTGTGTTAACTTGGGATTGGTCCAAGTAGTATGTAGGACCACCTTATCATCTTTCCCCCATCTTTATAAACATATATTTGTATGTAACATTTGTACAAGAAAATCTAGCAACACCTAGCCATATTCAAACAAAGAAAAGCAACCAAAAAGCTTCTCTAACATTCTCCCCTTGTCAATATATATACATATATGTGTATGTATTATCATTCAAGACCAAGAAAAATCTTCTCATACTTAGAGAAATTGAGAAAAATCTCCAAAACTTGAAGAACCTTCTCGGACGAACAGTAACCCCATACGGGTTACTGTAGCAACTCAAGAAAACTTGAGTTTTTTTGATCTTTCGACTATTTGATGCTTCAAGCCTAGTATATTGGATCCCCCGAGCATCATAGAAGCAATAGTTCGGCAAGAAAACGCTTGGAAAGCCCAAATCGAAGTTTCGAACTTGTGAAGGAAGTGTGAAGGTAAGTGACTTTTGAATTTTAGCGTTTTGACGTTACGAGTTTATATTGAGCGTTAGAGTGCTAGCTTGCGCTTCTTGGGGTATATAGAGGTGCTTGAGTATATTATGTATGTGTATGACTCATGGGCTGTCCAGTTTTGCATAATTTGGTAAGAAGGGGAAAATGTGCGTTTTAGCGTTTTAAGGTTTTGCTTGACGCTA